>PVHX01008140.1:0-85563 GCA_004024805.1 Geosciurus inauris | reverse complement strand
TTAGTAATGAATGACAGCAACACAGCCTGAAACTATTAGTTTCATCTGGGCCAGAAGGAATCTCAACAGAGGAATTTTTGGCTGCAGTTCTATTTGCTAACAATTTTGAAAATTAAACACGCATCCACTAAAAGTGGAATGTGCCTATGCAGATCACAGTTATGTGTAGGTCCTTGAAGTCAAAGGCTTATATGATTTTAATAAAAGATTACATGTCAAAATAAAGTTTTCAATTTTTCTATTTGAACTTGATATAAAATAAATAACAGTGATAGGACTCAAAATATTCACACCCTGGAGCTGCCAAACTAAATAATTTAGTATCTTTTTGAACAGAAAAATCCTTTCCTCCAGGACATATTTTTCAAAATATTAAATGTTCTGTTAATTTAGTTTAGCTCTCCTCTTGCAAGCAGCTGCAATCTTTTTTTTTTTGAAACTGGAGAATGACGGTTTTGCCTCTCCTATAATTGGAGAAAAAATTCCAGTTGCATTAGGTAGGAAGTATTTAAATCATGTATCTTTATAGCTTCCGTATAAATTATGATACTTTTAATATTATGTGAAAGTTCAATTAATCAAAAATCTTCAAATGTCAGGGAGAAAAAAATATGTTGAAATAAAGAATCATTTCCAGCTACAAAATTAAGCTAGTCCTTCTTCACATTTTGTTTCATTAAGTATGGAAGGCACTTAGCAACCAAATATAATTAGTTGTAAAAATCAGAATGCTCTGATACAACAAAGCCCCTTAAGAAGTATATAATAACAAAGGTCTATCTGCTGGTCCACAATAATGATTTCCATGTGCTAACCCTGCTAAGGTGAAAGTTCATTATTGCCTAAAATGTTGCTTTCTGAATGGTTCAGTTTGTTGTTTACTTCCTTGTATTCTTCCTAATAAAGACAATATACCTTTCCATTTGGGGAGGAGACTTAAGAACATAATTTGGAGGGTTTTCAAACATTTATTAATTGTTTCAATCTATCATTTCTAATAGATCTTAACTCCCAAAGCCTGGAACTCAAATGTCATATATCTTCTTCCTATTTTCCTTACTACAAAAGGGTTGTGTGAAAACAGGGGCAGAAGGGAAATGTTAGAAGGAAAAAATAGGAGAACACAGATGAAAAGAACTTGGTGTAGTTTCTTGTCACACATGATGGAACCCTCAGGAGATGGTACACAAACACTAGATCAGAAAGGTTCCATGACAAAGAAGCAAAAATTAGTTTATTATTTCAAAACTCTGTTTTCCTTTGTATCTAGTAGGAGCTCTCCAGTTAAAGTTGCATGTTGCAGACCACTCCATTTTTGGCAGCCCTACTTCCTCTTCTCTGAAGAGCCCCTAATTTCCCTAGATAAGAATGAAAATTATTCGTTCCACTTCCCCAGGACACACAAAAAAATGTTAGGGGTCTCTTATTCCCCAGAATCATGTTCATCTCAAGCAGCTAGGTACAACCATTAACCCGACCACTCAATCTTTAAAGCATGGTATTTGGGGTGTGCATAATATCAGCTGTTTACAACAAAAAGAAGAGGGGAAAAAAGCAAAGCAGTGAATCCAAAAGTTTAGGCCCAACTATAGAATCCTTCAATAGCCAGCTGAAAGAAAGATATGAAACTTTCCATTTGATAATACTTAAAATAAAAGGGTCAGACTAGTTCATAGTGTCCAAACTGCTTTTCTTAGAGCCCAGACGTCAGAGCTATCTCCAAGGGGCTCTGGAGTTCTAATTCTATGATTCAGTCTTATTAAAGGATCTACAAGTCAGGGAAACAAAATTATAAAAAAATAGAACTCTTTCAATTTTTCTCCCCTTTATAAGCTGTAGCCAAACTCTACTGCACACACTGCTATATGTTTTCATTTCCATAGCAAATTGTTTTTCAAGGTATGAAAACTTTTGGACTCTAAGAGCTGCTGCTTTTCAAAATCATAGCCTACCATCAACTTCACTATTTAAACAGATTCACAGAGACTAAATGAAGGGCTCTATTTTGTCTATGCAATAACTACTTGTGGATGGCATTCTAAAGCAAAATTTACTCTCGTCAGACCCTACTCACTCTTTTATTGCATTTATTACTGTTTGTATAGGAATGCATATAGTATATATCTCTTTTTTTCAAGGCAATGACCTTTGGTGCTGTATTTACTATTCACACCCAGAGCCCAGCACATGCTAGGCACTCAGTGTATTTTTGCTAAATATGCTGTTTTATCATTGGAGCTCTTCACACTAACTCAGTTGATCAGACATGGGGCTTGTATCTGTTCATTTGATTACTACTTAGCAGAGTCAAAGCCCTTGAGAATGCAGATTTTATTTCTCAGAAGTATCAGTGCAGAGGTAAATTTCATAGCAATGCTATTTTCAAAGGAATGGTTTCCCTCTCTAGTCTTTTACCCATGATAAGATGTCTGAAGAATGCCTTACTTGGTTATCTCCTCTTCCTAGAGGAATGCTAAATTTTTCAGGTTGTCATGATGATTCATGTGGATGATGATTTTAGTTAAGAAAACAACCGGCTCTTGGTCAACTAGAAAATCTACATGACTGTTTTGTTACAGCTGACATGCCTGCCTTCAAAGACTTAAAAGAAACCCCAAATGCTGTCAATGTGGATTTTTTTTCCTAGTGAATTTATAACTAATTCCAAAACATTCTTTTTTCAGTGGACAATTAGCTTCTAAAATACTGAATGCATTGGTTCCAAGTTGGCTGAGCATTTCACACAGGAATGGAAAAAGGAAAAACAAAATTAAAATGAGAAATATTTACCTTGCTTTAAATTGAGATGGCCTGAATATTTAAAACTGAGAAAAATAACTTTTAGGAAATGCACATGATATCTCTGAAACTGAAAATTAAAAAAAAAAAAAAACTATTGTATGCAAACAGTAAAGCACACACAGTGATACCACAAGCAATTAATTACCTGGGGTAAAGTAGAGTAAGTTCCTTTATTACACAATGGTGCACATCTTTGTGTATACTCTGAGTAAAGACAGTAATGATAAGCAATTTTTCAAGGATAAAGAGGTTCTGTAATATCAAGGAGGCAATGACAAAAGCCCAACAAATCACCTGGGAGGGAAGGGTAGTTACATCCTATAGAGAGAGCAATGGTTCTTAGCTATGCATGAGGAAAGAATGTCTAATGATGTTGAGCTTTACTGCCAGCATTTATTAAATATTTCTCATGTTAGAGCATTTTCAAATATGAACTCAGATCTCATAGAAACTCAATAGGGCCTGTCTTATGTGTGTCATAGCACAACAAACTGAGATGGGGACATGTTAACTATACTCTTCAATAGCTCAGTACACTGACAGAAAGGATTCAAAGTCGGCCTCTCAAATTTTATTAGCAAAGTTCACTATATGATCTGCCTTTCTAAAACCCTTAAAGGTATCTCTATACATCATGTTTGTATTTCCACTGAAGGTAGTTTTTTTTATTTGTTCTTTTAAATTATACATGATAGTAGAATGTATTTTGACATATCATACATACATGGAGTACGTGATATGCTGGTTGTGTATTCATATATGAACATAGGAAAGTTATATCGGATTCATTCCACTGTCTTTCCCATTCACATACCCCTCTACATTCCCCCCTTTCCCCCCTGTTCAATCCAGTGAACCTCCACTCCTCCCTCCCCCATCACCTATTGTGAGTCAGCATCCACATATCAGAGAGAACATTCGGCCTTTGGTGTTTTGGGATTGGCTTATTTCACTTAGCATGAAAGCCTCCAGTTCCATCCATTTACTAGCAAATGCCATAATTTCATTCTTCTTTATGGCTGAGTAATATTCCATTGTGTATATGTACCATATTTTCTTTATCCATTTGTCTGTTGAAGGGGCACCTAGGTTGGTTCCATAGCTTAGCTATTGTGAACTGAGGTGTTATGAACATTGATGTAGCTGTGTCACTATAGTATGCTTATTTTAAGTCCTTTGGGTATATGCTGAGGAATGGGATAACTAGGTCAAATAATGGTTCCTTCTAAGTTTTCTGAGGAATCTCCACATGCTTTCCAGAGTGGTTGCAACAATTTGCAGTCCCACAACAATGTATGAGTGTATCTTATTACCCTCATCCTCGCCAGCATTTATTGTTACTTGTATTCTTTCTTTTTTAAATATTCCTTTAGTTGTCAATGGACCTTTATTTTATTTATTTATATGTGGTGCTAAGAATCAAACCCAGTGCCTCACACATGCTAGGCAAGCACTCTACCACTGAGCCACAACCCCTACCCCTGTTGCTTGTATTCTTGATAATTGGCATTCTGATTGGAGTGAGATGGAATCACAGTATAGCTTTAATTTGCATTTCTCTAATTGCTAGTGATGTTGAACATTTTTTCATATATTTGTTGAACATATTTCTTCTGTGAAGTGTCTGTTCAGTTCCTTTGCCCATTTATTCATTGGGATTTTTTTTTTTTTTTTGGTGTTAAGTTTCTGAGTTCTTTATATATCCTAGAGATTAACGCTCTATCTGAGATGCAGGTGGCAAAGATTTTCTCCCATTCTATAAGCTCTCTCTTCGTGTTCTTAATTATTTCCTTTGCCATGAAGAAGCTTTTTAGTTTGATACAATCCCATTTATTGATTCATGATTTTACTTCTTGTGCTTTAGGAGTCGTGAAGGCAATTTTCTAATAATGGAAGTGGCATTGCAATATATTGTCTGTCTTAATAGATATTGTTCCAGGATCTAAATTATATTCTCAATTGAGATCTAATGTTGTCATGATTTTCCTTCCAACTAAAATTATATCTTTATTCAAGATTTTAATTTTTGAGGGGCTGGGATTGTGGCTCAGTGGTAGAGCACTTGTCTCATATGCATGAGGCACTGGGTTCAATCCTCAGCACCACATAAAAATAAATAAATAAAATAAAGATATTGTGTCCATCTACAACTAAAAAAAAAAATTTTTAAAAGATTGCCATTTTTGAAAATTCCATAATTTCACTTATCAAAATACTTCATGTGCATCAGAACATTATCAAAAGAATACATAGAAATATGGCCTGTAACAGTCCACTAATATTTAGGAATATTCACTTAAGTACTTTGAGTTCCATAGTTTCCTATCACAGTCCATATCTGTCAGACTGGTTGCCAGCTGTTTCACTTTAGTTATTTTTAACAATACTGTTTTGTTAAAGCTGCCTTTCCAAATCATGGATACATTTTTTTAGTTACATTGATCTTGAAAGGTTTATGTTATACAGATTTGGTCTATTGCATCTCAGTGTGGTTTTCATTTAAAGGGCCTTTTTGGTATGAATACTAGATTTACAAGTAACTTCCTTCTTCGCAGGGTTTTGGTAATTGGTATTTTTCACATGGCTAATGGGCAAAAAAATAGAATGTGTGCTTCAAAGCTGGAGTACCCCTTGACAATGTATTTCCCTTTTATAAAGTAGATGGTTGAAATCATCTTGTCACAGGTGTGGAACAAATACAGAACAAGATGCTTGGATTAAAACTTCATTACTTTGACCTTATAAAATATAAATTATCTGACTTTAGTCACAGAGCTAAAAGACATATTTAGAGAAAATATTAGAACAAAGTGCTGAAGTTACCAACGTGTTGTAAATAGACTTAACATCTTTAAAAGCAGAAAACATAAAGAAAAAATCCAAAAAGACAAACAAGCACTTTGAGATATAGTTCATGAGAAGTTAGCACAAAAACACTATTTAAATATTTTCCTTATTCCATACCTGCATTTGAAAATATCTCAGTGAATGTGTACAGTCCTAATTCAAATATATCTACATTAGTGGAAGACAACTAAGTATACTGGTATATATGTCACCTCTTTACCAATTATGAGTATTTGTCTCTATAACTGTTTCCCCAAATGGACTATGAACTGCTCAAGTCAGATATTATATCTTATTCAGCTTAGTGTCCAGCACAATGAGGTGCAAAATAGTATCTGTTAAATGAAATAAGACATCATCTCTGACTTCAAAGAGTTTACAATCTAGAACACCTGTATTTCTACATAACTGAACTTTATCTAATCTTGGCTATATTTTAAACATAATTTATCTGTGTATTAAAAGAATATGAACTTTTGCCAGTATAAAAACATAGTATAAATATTAAGCACTTCAAGTTTTTAATGGGAAAAGAATGCCACTACTTCTTACTATACTTTTTATATGTGTTTTTTGTGTGGTCTTTGTAATTTATTCTGTTTTACTGTTCTAAAAATTGATTCCTGTTACATTAAGATGGTAAGAATAGCTACTGTGCTGATCACTTCATGCCATATGGCTGACAGTATGGTAATTTTATATGAACTTTTCATTTAATGCTCATAACCACCCTATGAGGTAAATGCTGCACTGCTCCACTACCAGGTATGCAGTGGAAGAACCAGATTAGATGGAAAAGAAAAGCATAGAAACAGAATGATACAGAACAGGACAGAAGGGGGATGGTCTTCCAAATCAGTGAAGAGATGGATTAATCAAAAACTTTTTTTTGAGAGGAGGTCTCGCTATTTACTCAGGCTGGACTCACAAGTGATCCTCTCCCTCAGCCTCCTGAACACCACCACGCCCAGCTTGAATCAGTTAATATTGTAATAACTAGCTATGCATTTGGAAATACATAATATAACTACATCCGAATAGCCTTCAAATAAATCTCAGGCAGACTAAAGATTAAAAAACAAAAAGCAAAACAAAAAGCAGAGAAAGTACTATAAGAAAGTATTTCAATGGCCTTTACTTGTGAAATGAAAAACTACAAAAAAAGAGACTGTCAAACACAACTATTCAAAAGTTTAAAATTCTATAGGGCTCCTTCCTTCCTTCTTTTCAACCAAGGGACTAATTCAGTAAAAAATTTGTTAGGGAACTCTTTCTCCCTCTCCCTTCCCTTCCTCCTTCTCCTTTCCCCCTGAGCTCAATATGGAGTTTGGGGAAGGTGTAGTATGTGTCCTACAACAGGAATTTGGCAAGTTGCAGCCAATTTGTTATACAAAAAGAATTGAGAAAATAAAATATTAATAACAATATTAAGCTTACAGTTTTCTCACTGTAAAAGAAAGGAATTACAAATATGAAAGGGGAAAAGCTAGAGAATAAAACTATCATAATGAATTAGAATTGAAGCTACAGGAATAAACTTATGGTTACTGATATAGATGGGTATAGAAATAAATATAGATATAAAATATATACATAACTATATTTATATGTGCACACACATTTATATGTGTGAATATATAATTTCCAACCTCTGTCCACTGACAAGATGTAAAAGGAATGACGTTTTCATAGCGATGTATACAACTATGCCTGGGACAATTTGGGCATCAAAATGAATAAGGACAGTAAAATCTTATGTGGAAAGAATGATATGTCTGCATATCTTGACAAAGACTGAAAGAATATCCCTTTTAGTGTTTATGTTGATGGAAATGGGAGGGAAATGTAGTAGAAACCATTTTGCTATCATCATTTGGTGCTTCTTTTGTATAGTGGATATAGTAGTTTCACTACAAAATTTGAAGTAATAAAAACTATCATAATGGAGACTATATTACAAGACAGAAAATTAGTCACAGTAAGCTAAAGAAAAAAATGTTTTTACTTAAACGCTGGCTATATCCCAACATGTGTGCATATGGACGAGAACTGAATGTCCTACTATCATAAAAACTAACAGTTTAAAAACAGAACTCTCCTCTATTCATCATAAATCTTTTCCTTGCCTTACATTCCAATCCTGGTCACAGGCCATACTATTTCCTGGAGCCATAATCCTTAATCTCATTTTTACTTCTATTCCCATGCTTACTTTCCATTCTATCTCTAAAATGTCATCAAATCCGTCCTCTTTCCTGCTATCTCCATATGCATAGATACTGACCTAGCTCAGGTCATTATCAACTCACTCTTTGTTTTCACTCTTTCACTGCAACCTCCACACTGTCACGAAAGTTATCTCCCTGCACAAAAACGTTCAGTGGATTTCTACTGATCGCACACACACACACACACACACACACACACAAATCTATACTCAAGCACTCACAAAAATTAACTCACAAAAGATCTTAAGCAAAAAATATAAAATTATAGAAGGAAATCTTCAAGACCTTAGGCTGGGCTAAGAATTTTTTAGACAAGATACAAAAAGCACAAACTACTATGTAAGAATAATTGATAAACCAGATTTGATTTTCAAAACTAAAATTTCTACTTGCAAAAATACCATCAAGAAAATAAAAAATTAAACCATACAGTGGAGAATACATTCAAAATACATTTATCCATACTCATACCTAGAATATTATTATAAAAAATCAATAATAAAAATACGAATCAATTTAAAAGTGGGCTAAAGAATTGAATAGACACTTCACAAAAGAAGCTACATGAATAGCATATGAGCACATGAAACAATGCAAATTCCAACCAAATGAGATACCACTATAAATCCACCAGAATATAGTATCAAGTGTTGATGAGGAGGTACAGCAACTGGAACATTCATATAATACTGGTGGGAATGTGGAAGGTACAACTCAGAATACTATTTGGCAATTTCTCATAAACTTAAATATAAGCCTACCATATGACTTTGAAATTCCACTCTTAAATACTAACCCAAGAGATATGAAAACGTATCTCCATGCAACAACTGGTACACAAATATTCACATAAGCCTTATTCATAAAAGCCAAAAAACAGAAAACTACCCTGATGTCCATCAATGGATGAATAGATAAATATACTCTGGAATATCCATACAATGGAATACTAGTCAGCAATAACACATATATATATATGGTTGAATTTCAGAAACATGCTAAGCAAAGCAGCCAGATACAATACTTCATGATGCCATTTGTACTAAAACTTATTGATATGCCAGCATCTCAGATATTGCTGTGGCAATATCTATATATCTATAGCAGATATATTATATCTGCTATTTGTGGCAGGATCTCCAGTCCAAAGCCAGTCTCAGCAATAGCCAGGCCAGGCACTAAGCAACTCAGTGAGACCCTCTCTCTAAATAAAATACAAAATAGGGCTGGGAATGTGGCTCAGTGGTTGAGTACCCCTGAGTTCAATTCCTGGTACCAAAAAAACAAAACTAATTGATATTGACAGAGGGAGATCGGCACTCGCCTGAAGCTAATATAAGGAGATCGACAAGCACAAGGCACAAGGGGAACTTTGGGGGAATGAAATGCTCTACATCTTGATTGGGATGGTGGTTACATGGCTGTATAGATTTATCAAAATGCCTAAAATAGTACACTTTTAAAAAGCATATTTTATTATACACAAATTAAACCTTAATAAAGTTAACTTAAACAAACTAAAATTGAAAGGCACAAAAATGCTTACTGAACACTGATTCCCAAGGTCATACAATGTTTGTGACATTCTCCCCACACTGTTCATACTTAAGGTATTTGGCCTTCTGTAAAATGTTTTTCAGCAGTACAAAGTTTAGATGTATATCATCAGCTCTCCCTGTTGAGAGCCATCATGCTTCAACATCTTTCAAAATTTTTTAAAATTTTAAACATTTGTATACAAGGATTTTCATTGCAGTGTTGTTTACAAAATCCAACAATGAGAAATAATTTAAAGGTCCATTAAAAGGAACTAAGTAAATAAACTACTGTCCAAACACACAATGGAATGCAAAGCAGTTCTGTATATACTGATTTAGAATCATCTATACTAGAGTCTTCACAGCAGCCAGAGTAATTTTTTAAAAACTGAAGCAGATATCACTTGCTTGATAAAACAAACAAGCAAATAAGCAACCTTCATCACATAAAAGAAAAACTGAGACTGTACTCAGGCCTAACCCCTGCCCACCTACCCCTTCACCCTCTATCTCTCTATGCTTCAACTATACTGGCCTTCCTTTTTAGGTCTCTGGAACTTCTTTCCTCAGCTCTTGACTTGGTTGGGCCCTTCTTGTCATTCAGGTCTCCATTTAAAGGTCAATTCCTCAGAGGCCTAAACACCAGTTGAAAAGAATAGCCAGTCTTTTTTTACCACATAATCCTACCTTAATTCCTCCCATTCCCATTTCCATTTTCTCTCTCCCTCTCTCTCCCAACTCTCTGGCCCTACCTCATGTCTATCTCTACTTGAATTTGAACTCCATGAGAGCAGAGACCTTTTCTGTTTTGTTTACTGCTGTATTCCTGAGGCCTATCCTGTCTAGGCACTCAATAAACCTCTCTAATGAATGATTCCATTCATTATGTTGTTCAATAGGAAAAATGGGACATATAAGCATAACACTGTTTTAGTGTACTATATATTTGGACAATAAATTGAAAAATAAAATATATGGACATATTATACATATTGTATATCTGCATAAAATTTCTAGAAGAATATTTAAAGAAATTGGTATCAATAGTTACTTCCAAGTATAGGAATTGGGTGGATAAAGGGAGATCATAGAGAGACTAATACTTGATATCCTTTGAATTTTGTATCATATGCATGTGGTCTCTATTTTTTAAAGTGACCTAATAAATAAGCTATTATATGTAAAGTGGTATTAGAAAATGAACTTTAGCAAAGCAAAAGAAAATGTACTAAGGGATCATATCTGCTTATAACTTTACTGATTTTCAACTTCATTACACCTTTGAATTCAAAGTGTCAGAAATGGACACTTAATCCTTGCTATGGTTTGAATATGTCTCCCAAAGTTCTTGCGTTGAAAATGTAATCCACAAAATAACAGTTTTAGGAGGTGAAAGCCTAGTAAGAGATGTTCAGGTCATGAAGGGGTTAATGTTATCTCAGGAGTGGATCAGTTACCATAAGAGGGAATGTGTATAGGCTGGGGATATAGCTTAGTTGGTAGAGTGCTTGCCTCACATGCACAAGGCCCTGGGTTCAATCCCCAGCATTAGTTTAAAAAAAAAAAAAAGAAGGAATGAGTTATAAAAGCAGGTTCAGTCTTCTCTTGTCCTGCCTTCTGTCATGTGATGAAACAGCAAAAAGGCCTCCTCAATCTTAGCCTTCAGAACCATAAGCAAAATAAATCCCTATTCTTTATAAATTACCCAATCACAGATATTCCATTGTAAGCAGCAGAAAACAGACTTAAATTCTATCATTATACTCTTACCTATACTTATCACATACAATGACATCTGGATTTTATTAAGTATGGAATGTCACTGTTCACATCACTGAATACACTATCCAGACAAATCTACCTATCTTCTCTCTTCTTCCTGATTAACAATCATAGCTTATTCAACAATAGAAACTATACTGGCATAAGCCAGGCGTGATGGCACACACCTGTAATCTCAGCAATTTGGGAGGCTGAGGCAGGAGAATCGCAAGTTCAAAGCCAGCCTCAGCAACAGCGAGACGCTAAGCAACTCAGTGAGACCCTGTCTCTACATAAAACACAAAATAGGGCTGGGGATGTGGTTCAGTGGTCAAGTACCCCTGAGTTCAATCCCTGGTACTAAAAAGAAAAGAAAGAAACTATACTAGCATAATCCAGAAAAATCAGAAGATAATACTGTCTCAAAAACAACAGACTCAAGAAAAACAGACCAAAATTATAAAAATATCACTAGAATAATCTTAAAAGTTACTTAAACCTATTTGGATCAAATGATACCGTGTTTTAATAGCAAGATTACAATGTGAATTTGGAAAGAAAAAAATAATAAGCCAAAACAAAAATGAGTTAACCAAATAAAAGAATATGTTTTATTCTTAATTAAATTTAATTTTTTTTAAAGTGAAAAATTAAATTGGTGGGAAGATAATATTTAAAATGTATTTTTCAAACATGTTTCAAATTAAACCTAACAAATTTATATTTTACTTTAATCCCTGCTTTTGAAATAGTCGCTATCCCATAAAGAACATTGACTAGTTGCTGAAAATTCAGATTCATTATGAATTATTCTGAACATTTAGGTATGTCAAATGATGAATACATTTCTAACTGTTAACATTCCAAAACAAATTTCCATCCAAAAAATTGTATTATTATAAAGGGAGAAAAAAAAGTAATAAATAATAAAGCTTCAAAATTACCATCTTATCTTAGAATTGACATTGAACTGTCTTATTGAGGTCCAAGTAGAGCTAAAACATAAATACACACAAACAAGTAAGTTCAAAATTATAACAAAAATAATTTAAAATGACCAAAACATATTACTCAAATTCTTACTTATAAAACATCATTAAGAAATGTTTGCTGTACTAATGTGTACTGCATTACAAATCTACATGTTTCAAAAACACTTGCTGAAACCAGACCTAATATTTGTGTGAATTTCGTCTTTTATCTTACATTGAAAAATTACGTAAGTCAAAACAACTTTAAATAAAAGCTATACTGAGACTTAAAAAAAAGATCCTTGCAAGCAACAGTGTCTATGATTAAATGTCAAAACAAACATGTAAATTATTAGGCTATATTTACTATCAATCTAATTATCTTATTTTCTACTTCTGTCTTTTGCTTTAGAATGACAAATGAATCACAGAATCAATTCTGAATGCACATAAAGCGTTAGTAATACTTCACTGTGCCTTTCCTTTGGCATTTACCACAAAGTAAATACTTTGAATATTCTTTAAAGAAAAATCATTTTTGCTGAACTCTTCTGACCTGCCCAGAACAAACAAATCTGAATCTTAAGTGGAGATTTTACCTTATTAATAGCTTGATTATGGAAAGTCCTTTACCTTAATAAACAAGTCATTTTGTCAAAATTTAGTCAAAAAGTTCCCATTTTTACTGAAGTCAATTAGCTAAGTCCCAAATGATGAGTTTGAAATTCAACAATTCTCATCCTTTTTTACATTCGAAATACCTCCTTCATGGTCTGCAACTAAATTTAAGCAATTTTTAACAACTGGGGAGGGATTCTAAGTCCCACTTCACAATATCTTAAACTATTCTCTTAGTAATACAATTATCAATACAAATCCCAATTGTTTCATTCTGTTTCCTTGCCACATGGCCCCATGCCACTAATATATTTTTTGCATTCAGAAAAACTCAATGTCTTACTTAGAAACAGCTTTGAAAATTGGCTCATGGCCTATTTGCAATTGATATGCAAGCTTAAATACCTTCCCAGCAATGTTACACAAACTTCAAAATACTCTGGGATCAACCATCAAAATGTTTTTGTTTCGGTTAGGATACTAATGAACACCAAATGCTGGAATTTAGTTTAGCAATCTAGTACATGAAGGATTTTCTTAAAAGGAAAAGCTAGATCAGCTATCCATTATACAACCAAAGGCAGATTAGTCAGTACAGATATAGATACACTTGAAAGATTTAATACTTAATTGTACAATCGAGCATAAAAATGTTTAATTCAGAAAGCCTGATCAATTGGCCATCTTATTTTCCCTACAAAAATACCAAACTCCTAGTTTCTAAGCCACACTTGAAAGTCCTTCCTTTCATCCCTTGCACAAGCTAAGGTAGTACTACTATACTTTTTTATCCCACAAAGGAGTACCAAATATTTTGGAAGCAAAAAGAAGGTGAGAGGAACTTCAACTTAGGTCTATTTAAACTGTTAAGAACTATTGATTAGATGTGATTTTAGGAAATAAAGTAAATACTATTTTAAGGGCTCAGGACATGGCTCAGTGGTAGAGCACTTGCTTAGCATGCATGAGGCCCAGATTAGATAAACCTCCAGCACTGCATTAGAAAGAAAGGAAAGAAAGAAGGAAGAGCAGGGGATGCTATTTTAAAAAACAAAAGCAAAGACTGGAAAATGAGTTCTTCTGAACATATTCTAGAGATAAACATCAAGCATGTAAAAAAGATGGCCCTTTAAGGGCTATTTCAAGTCTATGAGTGCCTGTTCTAGCCCCAGCACTACCCATCAACAGGATATATCTATATGTTCAGTGGTAACAACAATGATGACATCATTTATCTACTTTTGCTGCTATTTTTGTTTCTAATGTTGATTCTCCTGTGCAATGGTAGTGGTTTCTGGCCGCCCTCCCGTCTGATAATCTTGGTTGCTACAACCATCATTGTCAGTCTCATCTTTGTTTTTCAGAATTTTTTCATTTTCCTTCTTCTTGTCCTTGGATTACCATTGTGATTTCACACTTCTTGGCTTTCAACCTGGACTTTCTCAGAATTCAACATTCAGATGTCTTTCCTTTTGTTTTATAGATTACTAATTCCTACTTTTAGCTTTAATAGTCAAGTCTTTGGTTCTTTTTTGCTGTTATACTGCTCAAAAGGGAATTTTCCCCCTTCCATTTATAGAAGATCTCTCCTGTGCCTTATTTCCAAGTTTCATTCTATTCTCAGTTAGAATACAGATCACTAAATAACTAAGGTTTTATAAGCATATCATGTTACAAATTTACAAGATACTAATCCATGAAGAAATGGTTTAACAAGTGAATAGTGTAAATAAGATTCTCATAATGAAAGCTAAAATTTTTGAAAGAAATGATTTTATATATCTCAATTATTTCAGAAGTATCTATATCTTTGCAACTGAAAAAATTACCAGTCACTGCTATTTATTCTTCAAAGAATTCCCACTCAATTCTTGGGACTATTTTGTTTAGTGTAATTTTAGATGCATTATTTAATAATAATAAAATTGCATTTCTTTGAAAAAAATCTTGGGTTTTTTTTCCCCCTATCTTGAATTTTGATGGTTTCCCCAATAAGTTATAACTAATGAGGTTTATCATTCTACCATTATATAGAGAGACTGAAAGTCCTTTGTAAGTAATATGTCTGTAAATGCAAGGTTCTATGTTATATAAAATCAAGGCAAATTCATTGCCTTTTAAATTTCCAAACATTTCTAAATGGCATTCCCTAAAATCCATTTACTATGAATGAGCTAATAGTGGTACATTATTCTGAAATCTCATCAGACTAGCAGATATACTGTTACACTGGTATAGTACACAGCTTTATTTTCCAAAGAGTACTCTGTGGTACACAAAATGCCTCATATAATTAAAGGATTACACAGGGAAAAGAGGCTCTGAGGTCAAATAAATATGGGAAACAAAAATAAACCAGTTTTTTTAACTACAGGACTTCTTAGCACCATGGCATATAATGCTCAAAAGCATGCGTATGCACATATATGTGCATATTTGTTGGGAAACATTTATCTAATTTTTCCTTAGTTTATGAATACAAAACCATATTCCAGCAAGGCATCTCCCAAGACTAGAGTTCGATGGAATATACTTTGGAAAATACTAATATACAGCAAAAACACTGCCACTATTGGTTACTGTTTTTAACCTTTAACATAAAGAAAATTCCACCTAATACTGCATTTGGAAAAGAACTAGTTATTTGTGGAAAGAGAGTAGGCATAAAAAGAAAGTGTAGTTACAATCTCTTTCTAAATCAGTAACAATTGAAAAGACAAACAGTGCTCTGTTCCTATTCAACTCTTTTGCAGCAGCTATAGAATATAGCAAGTCTTTTTTATATATGACATATTTTGTTTAATAAATACCTCAGTGATTTTAGACATTTCATTTTTTTCATATAGGTTATCTGGGGAGTTTAAATAATCCAATCAATAAGTATCCCGAAAGACTTTGAAGAAGAGTTGCATATAAAAGTAAATAAATGTGAATCTTAGTGCCTCAATGTTTGAAGTATCAAACTCAAATAGAGTAGACTTGAATCTTTAGACTTCTTTCCTGGACCACAGAATTAGACAAAGGGCAAAAACACTCAATTCCTCAGGTACCAGAATAATTAGCAGAGCAAGAGCATTACTAGACTCAAAACTCATTTAGGTAACTAGCACAGATCCAAAAACTAATAGTGAAATGTCTAAAAATCCAATCTTTCTGCATCTCACCTGCCATTTTTCTCTGGTTATTAGAAGATGTTACAGACATGACACTTTATCAATACCAACGAAAAGTAAAAGTACCCCAAAGGTTGCACATACTACACCACTATATTTTGAAATAATGCCAAACTTTACCAACATCAATACTTCATCAATATAATTATTAGCATATAAATGTCAAAGATGCTTATAATAAATCACTTTTAAAATAAAATAGTATGTATACTCATTAAAGAACTTGGTGATAAAATGCAAAAACAGTGAATATTACTGTTAGAAAAATTATATTTTACAAAATTTACTTTAAATAATAAGATAAGCCCCACTTTACTAAGACAGTCTTCTGGAGATGGAAATCACTTCTAGAGCTGGTAATTGTTTAAAGTAGGAATCTGAATAGTATAGTGGTTAAGTAAATTAACTTTGGAACCCAGACAGGGGTTCAAATCCCAGCTGTGATTCTTAACTAGCTGGATAACCCTTAGTTATTTAACTTCTCTGTACCTATTTCCTTATATAAATAGAAAAATAACAGCAACCACCTTATAAGGATTTTGTGAGTATTAAATGATTTGAGAACAGCACCAAGTACATAGAAAGCATTATACTAATGTTTGTTAAATAAATTTTTATTTATTTGTTATAAGATGTTATTTAAAAAGAAAACTTAAAATAATGCTTAGCAAGTTCTAAAAGTCAAATATGCAGAGAAAGCAAAAAGTATTACATTCATGTAAGAAAGATTTACAGATAAAAATGTTATATATTTCACTTCATAAACTGGAACATACTCATTTAGTCATTCACTCATTTATTATTATTTTTTTAATTTTTTTTTCTTAGTTGTAGATGGACACAATGTCTTTATTTTATTGCTTTGTATGTGGTGCTGAGGATCGAACGCAGGGCCTCACGCATGCGAGGCAAGCGCTCTACCGCTGAGCCACAATCCCAGCCCCTCACTCATTTATTATTAAAGCATTATATATGCCTGACACTGTGCTTTGTAATGTCACAATAGTAAATAAGATAAAATCTCTGCCCAAAATGAATCAAGAACCCTGCTTACTTTTACATTTATCAATAATTTAATGAAAATACATTGCGTAATGTATACTATTTAAGTAAATGGTAAAACTGCGTACAGAAATGTCAAGAGCTTGCTTTTGTAATAAATTTTGGCTTTGTTTTAAGAATCCTCCTAAACATACTGCAAACAAAACTGATGATGATAGGGAAGTACAAGCATTAGCTAGTCACATTTTCCTTTCACTGTTGTCTTAGAACTCAGTTATTAGCTGAAGAATGCTGGAAACTACAGCTTAGGTTTGGTGGCTAAACTTAAAAAGAAACAAATGCTGTTCTCTGATATCAAATAATTTCATCATTCTGAGAAAAATAAACAAATAATTTTAAGCATGCCGTTGCCTCTTGACTTTTAGGAAGCCCTCATATCCTCCATATTGCAGGTAGACATACTTTTCAACCCACATCTTAGCACTATGATGTAGATATCATCTTTCCAACTTTGCCAGTTAATCTGTCTAGGCTCATAAACTCTTAACTTGGATTACAGAAGTAGGAATCATATACACAAAACTTTAGTCAATATAAGTGAATGATCAAACAGCATTTGAAAGAAAACTTTTATCTAGAAATCAAAATTTTTAAATCTATAATCCTTTTAAGAGCAGACAAGAATTATCAAAATTACTGTCTTCCTCTTCAAGCTGCATATTCCTAAATTTAAATATTTAAGAAATGAGATAATACATCGTTAGGAAAAGACTCTCAAACTTCCAGACTTCTCCATTCCTTGCCAGCTACTCCAGTGGACAAAATTAGTTGCATCTATTTATCTTTAAATAGGTTTTTCATAATTTTTACTTGTAGTAAAATACACATACATAAAATTTAGCATCTTAACCATTTTAAGTGTACAGTTCAGTTTTTTCAAGTACATTAACACTATTGTTCAAACAATTTCCAGTACTTTTTCATCATGCAAAACTGAAATTCTGTATCTGCTAAACAACTTTCCATTTCCTCCTTCCACCTATCCCGGGCAACCACCATTCTCCTTTCTGTTTCTATGGTTTTGACTAATCCAACTCATATAAGTGGAATCACAGTTTTTGTGTTTTCATGGCTGATCTTGCACTTCGTATAACGTTCTCAAGGTTCATTCATATTATAGCATGTGTCACAACAGCCTTTCTTTTTAAAGCTAATAATATTCCACTGTGCCATGTTTTGTTTATCTAGCCAATCACTGATGGACACTTAGGTTGCTTCTACACTTTAGCCATTATGAATAATCTGGCTATGAACAGGGTATAAACTGATTTTTTATAAAGGATTCATCAGAAGTTAAAAATATCAGATTTGATAATGGATACAACAGAAAAAGGTAAGGAAAACAACTTCATCACATGGTTTTCTAATAAAGTATGCTATTATCCATGCAATGAAATAGACAGAAAAATAGAAAAAATATAGCCCACTTACTTATTTGAATTGTCACTAAATTCTGTTTCTTTCATAATTCGTTTAAAACTCTTCCATACCAATTAAGTGGTAATTAATTTTTATTTCTAAAATGAATACATATCAAGAATTTATATCATATAGGCATTTCCAAAAATATTTTTCTATGGCAAACAATTATGCAATTTTATAGAAAAGCTTTAAACGATACCTGATTTTTTCAAAAAAACTCCTTACAACTTCACTGACTAATTCACATTTTTTCCAAACTCCACTTTTCAAAAATAAAACATAATATACCTGTTTTTGAGAGTATCTAATCACAAAATCAACAGAAGCTGCTTAAAGGTTTAAAATATCAAGGAGGAAGAATTATTAAGTCTTATATAATACTAATTAAAAGCTTTTCCATCTGTACAAAAGCACTTATGAAATGAACATAATATATACATATGCCCATGTCAGAGCATTTGCTTCATCTTCTAGCTAATAATATGTTATTATGTGTTCAATAATCCTAAAAGCTTAAATTATACGTTATAACATTCAATTTCCATACCAAAGTGTTGCTATTGTATAGCATTAGATATGCTACCTTATAGTATTCCTTTTCTCAGAGCACTGCTCAATAAAATACACTGGGCTTAGTCCTTACTTTTATCTAAGGATTAAAGTTCTTCCTATGAGAAGTTTCAAGATTGTTTACCATGCTGTCACACAAAAAATTATGATGTCTTATGTGTGGAAACTATGATAAATATAAAATTATCTCCATGTACTTATGAAGAGAGGGATTAAAAAGTCATTATTTTGTTAGAAATGCAAGACAATTCTGAAAAGATAAGAAAATACTAATGGTAGTTTCCCAAAGGGGTCAGACTGGGAAGGCTGATAGAGAAAGACTTTATTTTCACTTTAAAATCCCAAAGATTTTTAAGGTAGTAAAACTATTCTATAGGCTCTAATGGTAGACACATGACATTATACATTTGTCAAAATCCAAACAATTGCTCAACACAAATTGTAATTGAAACCTAATGTCGCCAGCCTCAGCAACAGTGAGGCGCAAAGCAACTCAGTGAGACCCTGTCTCTACATAAAACACAAAATAGGGCTGGGGATGTGACTCAGGGGTCGAGTGCCCCTGAGTTCAATCCCCAGTACCACAAAAAAAAAAAAAGAAACCTAATGTCAACTATGGATTTTAGTTAATAACAATATATTAATATTGCTTCATCAATTTTAGTAAAGGTACCACAAACCTTGTACTTTCCACTTACAGTTTTCCTGGAAGCCTAAAACTATTCTAAAAATAAAGCCTGTTAAATAATAAAAATAAAAATTAGTGACTTGAAAAAACAAGTATAGGGCTGGGGTTGTGGCTTAGTGGTAGATCGCTTGCCTCTCACACGGGAGGCACTGGGTTCAATCCTCAGCACCACATACAAAATATATATATAATAAAATAAAGGTTTTTTAAAAAAAACAAGTATAATAGTCATTGCTTTTAAGGGAAACAAATATTTTAGATGTTGAGAACTCTAAATAATCACAATTAATACAGATTTGGGAGATGAAATCAAGGTAGGTTATGAAACTGCAGGGCTATCTCATTCAATGAGCTATTTTGCCATTTATAGAAGGTTAGCATCCAGCTGGACACAGTGGTGCTTGCCTGTAATCCCAGTAACTTGGGAGGCTGAGGCAGAAGTATTCCAAGTGCCAGGCCAGCCTCAGCAACTTAGTGAGACCCTGTCTCAAAACAAAAATAAAAATTAAAAGTGCTGGGATATACTTTGGTGGTAAAGCACCCTTGAGTTCAATCCCTAGTTCAATGTTGGAGGAGGAGGAGGAGGAGGAGGCAGTGCTGCCACTGCTACCAGCAGCTAGCATCCAGAATATAAAAATGTCCAGTATATAGAAAACAAGAGATATTCTGTACAGGTGCTCTTGCTTGTCACTACCTAAATACTAGATACCATATCAGAAGTATCTAGATATTTATGTACAATTTTTTGTCATAACCTCCCTAAGGTGCTTTTCTAGACATTTTTTCCCTAATTACACTCACCCATGAAATTTTTTTATTTGTTCTAGTTAGTTATACACAACAGTAGAAGTATTTTGACATATCATACATGCATGGAGTATAACTTCCCATTCTTCTGGTTGCACATGATATAGAGTTGCAATCGTCATATATTCATATATGAATATAGGAAAGTTATGTTTAATTAATTCTACTGTCTTTCCCATTCCCATCTCCCCTCCTTCCCCCCATTTCCCCCTGTCCAATCCAGTGAATCGCCACTCTTCCCACCCCACCTAGTGTAAATTAGCATCTGCATAGCAGAGAAAACATCCACCCTTTGGTTTTATGGGATAGGCTTATTTCGCTTAGCATGATAGTCTCCAGTTCCATCTGTTTACCAGCAAATGCCATAATTTTGTTCTTCTTTATGGCTGAGTGATATTCCATTGTGTATATGTACCACATTTTCTTTATCCATTCATCTATTAAAGGGCACCTAGGTTGGTTCCATAGCTTAGCTATTGTGAACTGAGGTGCTATGAACATTGATGTGGCTGCATCACTATGGTATGCTCATTTTAAATCCTTTGGGCATATGCCTAGGAGTGGGATAACTGGGCCCATGAAATTTTAACACCACAATCATGTTCATTAATCTTTTATATTATTATAAAGTCACTCTCCTCCACACATATACTAAACTGCAATTTCTTTTTCCTAAATCTTTCTTATTGGTGCTTTTTAAGTATGTAGAACAATGGATTTCATTGTAGCATATTCATACACATAAATAACATACTTTTATTTTTCCTAAGTCTTAAGACAAAAAGATGTACTCAACTCTAATCAGTCCATCTAAAATTTGATAGAGGATTCTCTAAATTGTACATAAACAGAGTCCAGAGAACAGAAAAACATTTGGATAAATACTCCTGAACCATTCATTAGTAATTTTATTCTCAAGTCCAATCTATCTAAAACATGCAATAGCTATTTTAGGGAAAAAAATGGAAAACATGTTAAATAGAATTTTTTGATATGTCAGTAGGTTTAACAGCTTAGCTTTACCCTATATTTTCATCAAATATTGCTTCTATAAAGGAAAATATTTATAATAAATACTTTTTCAAATTGGCTTAATCAAGCATTTGAAATCTTTCTAATTTTCTTACTAAAATGCAATTAATCAATCCATCATTTCATCAAAACTGAAAAGACAAGACTAGTGGCAAGATAAAAATCACTAAGTGGAACAGCATAGAAAGATTTCATCTCACTCCAGTCAGAATGACAATTATTAGGAATACAAGCAACAATAAATGTTGGTGAGGATATGGGGAAACAGGTACACTCATACATTGCTGGTGGGACTGAAAATTAATGCAACCATTAAGGAAAGCAGTATGGAGATTCCGCAGAATGTGGAATGGAACCACCATTTGATCCAGCTATCCCACTCCTCAATCTATACCCAAAGGACTTAAAATCAGCATAGTAAGGTGACACAGCCACATCAATGTTCATAGCAGCTCAATTCACAACAGCCAAACTATGGAACTTGCCTATGTGCTCTTCAACAGATGAATGGATAAAGAAAATGTGGTATACATACTCAATGGAATATTACTCAGCCTTAAAGAAGAATGAAATTATGGTATTTGCTGGTAAATAGATGGAGCTGGAGAATAGCATACTAAGTGAAATAAGCCAATCCTCTAAAACCAAAGGCCAAATGTTTTCTCTGATATGCGGATGCTAATTCACAATTAAGGGGGAGAGCTAGGGAAAAACAGAGGTATTTTGGATTAGGTAGAGGGAACTGAAGGGAGGGAAGGGGAAAAGGGGTAGGAAGAATAGTAGAATGAATGGGACATCTTATCCTATGTACATATATGATTATACTATGGGTTTAATTCTAAATCATGTACAACCAGAAGAATAAGAAGTCATACTCCATTTATGTATGATGTGTCAAAATGCATTCCACTGTCATGTATAAGTAATTAGAACAAATTTTTTAAATCATTAAAAAAAAAAAAACACCGGGTCTGGAGATGTGGCTCAGTAGTAGAGTACTTGCCTAGCATGTGTGAGCCACTGGGTTCGATTCTCAGCACCACATAAAATAAATAAATAAAATAAAGATATTGTGCCCAACTACAACTAAATATTTTTTTAAAAAACTCACCATGTTCGTTAAAAAAAGAAAAAATATATATGTGTGTGTGTGTGTGTGTATATATACATACATACATACATACATATATTTAAGCTAACATTTATTGAATGTGTATGATAAGCCAGCTTCTCAACTAAACATATTATCTCATTTAATACCTTGAACCTTAATCTTGTGATGGTGACTTTCAGTATTCCCATTTGCCAAGTAAAGGTGCTGGCAAGTAAAGGTGAGTCTGAGGATTAAGATATTTGCCTAAGTTATATAACTAAGAAAAGATAGAGGTCCTGGGAGTGGAAAGAAGTATCTACTAATGGATAAGAATTTCTTTTAGGGGTGTTAAAAACTTTCTGGAATCAAATATGGTAATGGTTGCACAACTCTGTGAATATACTAAAATCCACTAAACTATATGCTTACAATACGTAAATTTTTTATGGTATATGAAATATATCTCAAAAAAGCTATAAATATATTGATCAATCAGTTTTGGCTTTGTAAAGCTATTGGACTTGATTCTCTAAGTGTTTTTTTTTAATTTAACACAGTGATACAGTGCTTGCCCTGTATTTGTGAGGCCTTGAGTTCCATTCCCAGACCACAAAAATAAATAAAAAATAAGATATGAGCCAGGCACAGTGGCACACGCCCGTAATCCCAGCTACTTGGGAGGCTGAAGCAGGAGGACCAAAAGTTAGAGGCCAGCCTGAGCAACCTAGTGAGATCCTGTCTCAAAATTAAAAAGTAAAAGTGACTGGGGATGTAAGCTCAGTAGTAGAGTGGCCTTGGGTTCAAACCCCAGTCCACAAAGAAAAAAAATTAATAAGCTGACAATAAAAACAGAAATTTTATCGCTATTATGAAAAAGTAATATCCTCCCCTTAAAGTAATAAATCAATAATGCCTAGATTTATCTCAAAGTCATGATTTTTCCATATCATGAACAATAATTTATGTAGTTCTTTGAATATGAAATTTCTGGCTAAGATCAGGACTTAAATGACTCAAAGTAACATATCCAAACTTGCTGCCTATTAGGAAAGAGTTTACATAATAATTCATGTTCTACATGCTTGAGCTAGTTTTTACTTCTAGCCATACAGCACACTAGAATACCTGCAAATTCCTGCAGTGGTCACTATGATGCACCGGCCAGATCTGGCCCCTAAGAATCCATTTCCCCAGCTACTGGAAAGACTCGTGCCAAAAACTGCTCTCACCAGAAGCACTCCCTCATGTAGGAAATGGAGTACTACAAGCCCTTGGCATGCTGCAGTATAATGTTAAAGACTTTACCAATAATGACCTGGGATGAAATACTGGTAAAAAGGGAATGCACTGGTAGGTACATCTCAGACTTTGAGATGTCAGGGCAAAGCAATAAATAAAAGGACTATGGAATTGGATGCCTTGCTGGGTGCTATTGAAGCAATGGCCAAAGGCAGTAAAAGGCTAAGGCTGATATTCACCACCTTAAGGTGAAGTACAAGAGTCTTTTGTTGGCAGCATATAGAAACTCAACTCCAACAACCAAAGGGCAATAAAAACTGAGACTTGGGCCCAGGACTTAATTCAAGGGTAGGTAAGCTCCAAATTGAATTTTTGAACCCTAAAGTCAGCCACATCAAAGCAAAGTTCTAGCTGGGAAACATGAAACTCTGAGACTTGGAATGAGGACATTTAGATGACTTCAATCTCCCTAGTCCAGGAGCTATCTAATTCTGTACAAATTAGCCTTTTCCCTTGGCTGAAGATAATGCAGAGGCCAATACCTCAAAATACAACCTGTGTCCTCCAGAATCTACCTCCACTTCCACCCCAAATCATAGTAACCATGTTTGGAAAACATGAGTCTGTAAAAAAGGAAAGGAATTGTATATGCTGAAATTGCTGTAGAGCTTAATCAACATGTATCAGTAGGAGCCAGAAAAGTATATTTAGGACAGGACCCTGAAGACATTAGATCAAAAGAAATAGAACATATATCCAGCTGGGAGCATATTCCCATGACACAATATTTAACACCTGAAAAGGAAGGACCTTGGAAATGACACTACAATACTAAGACAGCTCTTCAAAGTCTGGAAAAAGTGAAGACCCACATTAAGTGAGGAAGAAATGTCAGAACTCCTGTAGCAGACAATAAGGTAAGGGAATAAAGGGTTCAACAAAGTGGACATGCCAGAGAATATTTAACAGGTAAAAGCTGGAAAAACTACCTACACACTATGCTGTATGAGAGAGCCTAGAACACAATAAATTTCCCAAAGCAATAAGGAATATACATATTGCTTAGAAGCTTAGGGTGGTTGTCCCTGCAAACCAGAATGGCCATCAGGAGATACCATTAGAAGCTAAGTTCCCTGAAGTACAAACACCTGACCCCTATGCTTGAATTTTGGACATCTCTGAAGGTTTACAATAGGTCCAGGTTTCTTCATGGGATCAACTGAAGTCTCTGCCCAATCCTGCTTCTCAATCCTTCACTTCTCTCATATGTTACTGCCAAAATGATTGCCTAAGAATCTCCTGCATGCAAACTTCCACTTCAAATACCTCTCTGTCTATTCCCTGAGCAACCAGACCTCAGACATCCTCAAAAATCTCCACATCCTGGATGAAATAAAATAGTCCCTTAAATGAATAGTAAGAAGTTAAACACTCCAAGGCCAAAACAAGACAGGAACTGAAAACCAGAACAGTAAGCATGAACTAACTGCACCTACCCTGCAGAGATTTGCCAGTCTCTATAACCAAAACTTCTGAATTGTAGGTGGAAATGACACTTCAACCCTGAGAGATAGGAAGTTAGAACTACCTTGCCCTCATAAAAACCGAGCTGCCCATAAAGAAGCTATCCTGGACTTTAGGTAGAGGGAAGGGGGGAATAATCTACACCTAGAACTTAAATTGTGGGCCAACCTTCACAAAGGTTTGAAGTTCAAATTTATACTACTGCATGATCCAATAATCTGAGGCTCAGAAATTTATTTTGAAAGAGATCTCAGATGATAACATTCCTGAGATATCTAGCAAAAATAAATGCAAAATTACTTTGGACATACAGAATACCATGGAAAAAGAATTCCTCCCTGAGCATGAGCTCACAATCAAAGGTCGTAAAGCACAAGAAGAAATAATCCACCATGAGAGGAAGAACAGGCACAAAAGTCAGTAAAATTACACATCAAAAAACTTCAAATAATAGTACAGATGAAAATCTTAAAAATAAGTATGCTTATTTGGATGGGAGGGTGGTACTGGTGATTTAATCAAGGGGCACTTAACCACTGAGCTACATCCCAGTCATTTTTAAATTTGAGACAGGATCTTGCTAAGTTGACCACACTGGCCTTGAACTTACTATCTTCTTGCCTCAACCTCCGAGGTTGCTGGGATTACAGGCACACACCACCATGCCTGGCTAACAGTTAGTTTAAAAAAAAAAAAAAAGAAGACAAGTTTATGGGAAGCTACTCATAATGCAGAAAAGAAACAAGGAGATAGAAAATTGAAAATGGGATTAAGAAATATAGAGGATAGGATGAGAAGGTTCAACCACATCTTATATCAAACATCAAAAAGAAAATAACAAGAATGAGAAATAATACTTGAAGAGATAATTATAGCTGAGAATATTAAAAAAAAAAGATTGACGGATCTTCAACATAACATACTCCACTAAGACATGTTATAAAGAAGCAATTATAAAACACCAAAGGTAAATAGAATATATCAAAAGCAACCAGAGATAACTGTCTCAGAATGAAGAAACTAAATGGTACACACACTGAAAACAAAGATGAATAAATTTAATATTAGTACATTATTAAGAAGGCTCTATGGCAGTACTATTGCCATTCAATAAGCATATGTAGAAAGGATGAAATAGCACATGAATGAAGGAACCACAGAACTCTTGCCCCTCCCAGGAGAGAGTCATCTTGTCAGGCGGCAAGAACACAATTCTTTTTCTTCTCAGGGTACATTAAGATGAGAGAAAAGAAGTAAAGGAGTATGAAAGAGAGAAAGAAAAGTTCTCCTGCTTCAGGAGAGACTATATGATGGAATTTCTAAATCTCTAAAAATCAAAAAAAAATTCAGAGAAAAATTTCATAAAATATATTTTCAGGAAAAATCTCCAGGATAAAGATACTTTTAATGGGTAGGGCTAAAGTACACTGAAAAAGTAAGGAAATTAATTTATAAGAAAACCTAAAATTTAAAGATGATTATCTTTAAACAACACTCGAAGACTGGTCTATCTCTAAACTTTCAAAACAAAGGTATTAAAAAGCAGAGGTAATGGATGTTGTGGTTAACTCTTAAACATCAATGTCCCCTACTCTAACTTATGTGTACCACTCCTGCCTCACATACCCTATAAATGAGTGTGAGGATAAATACCATATGGACAACCAGGAGATTATATGCAAGTTTATATACTACAGTTAGATTACCCTCTACCTCTCAGCTTTCTTCCCCTACTTTACTACCAGAAACTGGGAGCCAGATTTATGCATCCAAGGCAGGAGACAAGAGAAGTTAGAGATATCTCAGTAAAACAAATCTGGTCTTTCACTAATTGCCCTAGAGCAAAACCCACGCACAGAGTTTAGTATTAGCTAAACAACTAAAGAACAATCAAGGGATGTTTCTAGAATAAAAGGAAAAGAACAAATCAAATGGGAAAATGAGACAACAAAATGAACAAAGAATGCCTCAAGTAGTCTACACCAGTGCTCTACCACTGAACCACATCTCTACCCAAATTACTTTTCTTAATTATAAGAATCTTGGATTTAAGTTTTTCAAAATCTTCCAGTAATAGAAACCATTTTCATGATCTTTACATTTAGCATGGTGCCTCCCTCACAATTAACAGAAAGAAAACATTTAATACATGATAGATAACACTGATAGAGAACCTACTATATGTGACACACTAAACTAGGCACTTCATAATCTTTAGTCTTTACAAATCTTTAAGGCAGTATTTTATTTAAGCCACTAGGCAGAATCATCAGCCTTAACAAAGAAATACAAAAATATAAAGGGCTTAAATAAAACAAAGTTTATTTCTCTCACACATAATAGTATAAAGGTGGTTGGATAAACAACTCTAGTCCAGGGAATAGACTAGCTGTTTGTTTCTGCCATCTTCATCATGTGGTATCCATCTCTGAAGCCAAGGCTGCTACTTCAATTCTTGTCATTTCCCAGCCAAATAGAAAAAGGAAAAGAGGGCATCCAGGGCAAATGGCTACTTCTTTAAGATGACCCAAAGACCGTCCACATTTCTTCACATCCCATTGGCCAAACTTAGTCACAGGACCCAGTGTAGATGCATCAACTTGAGAAAATACTGCTGCAGTTGGGTGGTCATGGCCTAGCTAAAACTGAAGCAGGACTGGGATTCTACCAAGATACATATCAGTCTCAGTCACAAGGAGGTATTATCATCACTATGATTAATGAGCAAACTCAGAATCATATTTATTGTGTTTATCAGTTTTTCACTGCTGTGACCAAAACATCTGATGTAAACAAAGGAGGAAAAGATTATTTTGGCTCACAGTTTGAGAGGTTGCAGTCTATGGTCAGCTAGCTCCACTGCTCTGAGCCTGAAGCTAGAGAGAACATCACAGAAAAAGTACTTGGGGAAGGGAAGCTTCTCAGTTTATAGCAACCAAAAGGAGAAAGAGAGAAAGGAGCCCGGGACAAGATGTAACTCCCAAGGGCATACCCACAGTGGCCTACTTTCTCCACCCATGTTCCATATGCCTACAGTTTTCACCACCACCCAGTAGACCATTCAGCTATTGATAGATTAATGCACTGTTGAATTCAGAGCCCTCATGATTCAAGCACTTCCCAAAAGCCCCACCTCTGGGCATGCTGACCAAGCCTTCAACACATGAGCTTTTCATGGACAATCTAGATCCAAACCATAACATTTGCCTAAGGCCACATAGTCAATAATGATTAAGCCAGGATTCAACTTCATCTTCCATCTCTGAATCTAACAGTCATTCTACTAAATCACACTAAATGACAACAGGAAAGGGTGTATATAAGTGTTGTAATTTACTAAATATGGCGCAACTGGACTGATGCTAACCAAAAAATCCTAGGTGTATTTCTTTTTTTAAAATATTTTTAGTTGTAGATGGACACAATACCTCTATTTTATTTATTTTTTATGTGGTACCAAGAATCAAACCCAGGGGGCTGGGGATATAGCTCCATTGGTAGAGTGCTTGCCTTGCATGCACAAGGGCATGGGTTCAATCCCCAGCACCACAAAAAAAAAAAAAAAAAGAATCAAACCCAATGCCTCATACCTGCTATGTAAGCACTCTACCACTGAGCCACAAGCCCAGCCAGCCTAGGTGTCTTTCTTAAAACTGTTTTATCGCAAAAATTCCTTCTATATGTGGAAGAAATCCTCAATATTTAATTTTAAATTTTTTATTTTACAGATAAAATAACAAAAACTCAGATATTAGATGAGTTGCTTAAGGTCTTACAGTCAATTAGTAAAGAAAAGGTAACTAGTGATTCTAAGTTCCTGATTTCATTCCAGTGTTCTTTTCATTATCCTAGTTTATCTCCTAGTGAAAGTAAAGTTTATCCTGCCATAACAAGAATCATTCCCACATTGTAAGTGGTTTAAAACAGTATTTTTTTTCTTTCAAATAATAATAAAGCATAGTCCCAAGGAGACACTGAAGTTTGGTCATAAATTATCACTTCCGTACTTTTACTGAAAATTCATAAAGTAATGTTATCTTTGGACCAATGTAAGGCTAAAAGAAGAAAACTTCACAGCCATATTTTCTTTGTATGAATATTTCTAAAATCTAGCATGCTCACTTAACAAACATCATGAAAATAGAAGTTTAAGACCCATTTTTTTCTCACTGTTTACCTTCAGAGTCACTAAAATATCCAAGTATCAAGTGTGCACTCAGAAAACGAAACGTCTTATTTCTTCTATACCCAGAGTCAAAGTATTCACAGTTTACTCAAGCTCCATCTGCTACTACTATACCAAATACAAAAAGATATCTAAGAAACCTACTAAATTAAGTTAAATTTTTACATGGATGTTAAAGTTGCCTAAAGGAAATATAAAATTTACCATTGCACACAACTTCTTTCTAGCTTATCTTTTCACACCCCAGCACCTGCCTCCGTACAGAGATTACTCCAAATGCTCCTGGTATTCTGTTACTAAACAGAAAACAGTCATGTCCTATATGGTGACATTTTGGTCAACAACCAACCACATATATTCTAGTGGTCTCATAAGATTATAATGGAGCTGAAAAATTCCTATTGCCTAGTGACATCATAAGTCAAAGTAGTAGTACAATGAATAACTTACATGTTTGTGGTGATGCTGGTGTAAGCAAACCTGCATTGCCAATTGTAAAGTTATAATGTAATTTTATATGATATGTAATACCCGATAACGATAATATAAGACTGATACTAGTTTATATATTTATCATACTATCACTGCATCATTATTTTACAGTGTATTTGTACTTATATAAAAGCAGTTTACTGTAAAACAGGATGCCATGTTACACTGGCAGCAACCTCATATATCTCAAGTTTATCACATCTCTTGATCACATCATTTTTTCTTTTGTGCTTGATTTGATCTCATATTGTTCTGTTCGTCATGGCCCTGGGAGCGATGGTGTACACCATATATAACCATATTATATGCCATATAGCCTAGCTGTGGAGTGGAATATACCATTTAGGTTTGTGTAAGTACACTCTGTTTACATAACAAAAAAATAGCCTTATGATGCACTTCTCAGAATGTATTCCTATCCCTAAGCAACACATAAATGTATATTTAAAATCAGGAAAAATTTTTAATGTGTACAAGTCAATAACTTAGTAACTTGGTCCATATCATATAATTATAACAGTCTTTATTCCCTGTGTCCATACCACACAATATAGCTGTGGTTTGGAGGTTAAAATATCAACTATATTACAAACTTTTTTTCACAAAAGAAGAGAAACTTAAAGAGTGAATATAATACAATTGGTATGTCATTCAATGTGGATGACTCCAATTTGGTTCAAGAGTACTATTAATTATCAATGTCAAGGATACAAACATGACTCCAGTAAAATTAAAAATAAGTAGCCTGACAAAATTTAAAATTACCTTTTTTCAATGAAGCTGCTTCTGACAACTGATTTATAAATGATTACAAATAATTCAACAATCAAGATAGGTCTGCTCTCTCAGAGATCTCTGAAAGGAAAATATAACATATATTTAGTTTAAAAACAAATACTGAAACTGACAAGACTGAAATCTGGAATGTTCACATTATACCAATGTAACTTATTGTCAAGTGATATACAAATAGTTACCTATTAAACCTAGATCAAAAAATAATACCCACCACTAAATGAACCCAGGTTGTGTACCCAGCACTGTACTAGGTACTTTATATGTATTATTTTCCATTTCAACAACAACTCTGCAAGGTATTATTCTATTTTACAGCTGATCCAAAAAAAGTTTTTTTCAAAAGAAGTTGGATGCCTTGCCCATATAACAAATAAAGAGTTAGAAAAAGAGTAAAAATAGTTCTCTCAGGAAAACTAACTTGAAGGATATATTTAACCTCCTGAAAATACTTCTGTGGATACTATCAAGAAATGTAAAGTCCTAACTATTACTTGTCACCATAGGAATGCTGATTTACAAACATAAAAAAAATATATATTTTGAAAGCATACATTCTGGATGGCATGTTCCATGTGTATGCTTGTGTGTACTACCTGGTTGCAACAGAATGTCTCAACAGTAAGACCTCAGGTGCCCCATGTGGTCTGTATCATCTTACCCTGTACCCAACCAAACTCCTCCTCTGGGTTTCTCCATTCAACAGCTCTGCCTGAATTCCTGGCTGGCTGTCTCATTTTTACCCAAACATTTTTCTTTTTGATATTTGTGTCCTCCAGATTTCTAGCTATTATCTCGTTCCTTTTTTGGCCAACACAGAACTAAAAGGGAATCCCACTGCTAACCTCTTCCTTTTTTGAGGGACAAGTCTACAAAGAGCTGGCTTATCTATTCATCTATAGGATAGGAATACTCTGTTTATACCATTTTTCCTAAGATGGAGAATGATCAAACTTCTAAGAAAAATATATGAATAGAAGAAATGTTTTATTAAAGTTTTTCAACTTAGAAATAAAGAAAATGAAACAAGCACAATACTACAGAAATGCTGTGGATACAGTGCTACAAAACTGACAAGGTCCTGCCCTCGTACAGCTTACAACTTCAAGATCTGTGCTTTAGCATTGTAGGTTTAGGTTGAGTGCTCAAAAAGTTTTGAATTTCAGGTTTTAGATTTTTGGATTAGAGATGGTAAACTGGTAAAGTCTATGCAGATATTCCAAAATCAGACCAAAATAATTGAGATACGAAACACTTCTAGTCCCAAGCATTTCAGATAAGGGATACTCAACCTGAACTTCAAATGATACAACACAGGGACCTGCTTGCTGCCAATTACAATCCTCCAATGATACTTGGCATTTAAATAGCTCTTCAAAATGCTGTAAAATGCTTTCTTAGCATCTCGCTTAAGCCTCACTGCAATACCCTATAATGTTCTATTCTCCTTTTACTAATGAGAACAGACTAAGAAAAACTATGTTCTTACTCCAGATTACACAAATAATAGGACAAAGAGCTAACATTCAAGCCCAGGTTTTCTATCTCCTCGTCTACTACACTAAAATCTCTGAGGAAAAATAAGACTGACTGCTGTCAAGTGAATTTAAAGCTCATTTCATAACATCTGAAATGAATACTTCATAACCCATATATCATATTATAGTTTCACAAAATCATGGCAAATTAGTATTCACATAAGGAAAGTGATCAGCAAATAAAGGGACACAGACTCTGAAGTACGAGGCAGAGCAACAGGCCCTGGCCTTTCTTACTTCCTTCTCCCCAGACCCAGCACCATTTCCCACACACAATTACAAGTGTTGCAACAGTGTTTGAATATATAACTAAACTGTTCAACAGTATCAAAGATCAAAAGATAGTTTATGGTAATAAGTAAGGTCCTACTGGGCAGTTACCGGATATTCTGAATATTAAATACCATCAACCCAAGACCAGAACCCACAGAAGTGTCCCTGAACAAAAAAGTACACTACCCACAAGTACCTACTTACACCCTTACTTTTACCACACTAATACGAATCACTGTGAGGTGTACTTGTGACTTATTTTTCTGCATTAAAAGTCCATTCTCAAAGAGTATCAGTGATCTATCCCACCCTCACTCTATAATAATGTGTGAAAGCTATAATCCTGCCTACCCAGCAGGCTTTCCTAACCCTCTTTCCTGATTAAGAAATTAACAACAACAAATAAACATTCCCCTTATCTTGGTAGAAATCATCCCTTAGTCCATGTTGCTTGGGGACAGTTGTCAAACACAGAAATCCCAAGGCCTCCATTCCATCTTCTAGCAACAGAGATGGGTATAAGGTTGTTCAAATTAACTGTGATTTCTTTGGGTTGCTTTTGGATTTAACTCATTCAAATTTAAACATAAAATGGTTAATGTCATTTAACTTATTTAAATTTTAATTTCAAATTTAACTTAAAATTAAATTCAATAGTATACAAAAAAATTAAAAATAGCTTAAACAATCCTGCATTTTGAAAAGTCTTAACTGAAAAAAAAAATTCTTTTTTTTTGGTGCTGGTGACTGAACCCAGGGCCTCACATGTGCTAGCATATTGCCCTACCACTGAACTACACCCACAGTCTCCCAGCTGAAAAATTTCTATGTGAAACACTAAAATTTTTGTTAGGAATGATAAAATAGTTTTCTAAGTATCTTATGATCAATGACCAAAATGGAAAGTTCTTACAAAAGCTTCTTAAACCTTAAACATTGGAAAATTTAATAAAAATAAATGACTAGGTTATTTGAAAAATTTATCAATATACAGACCTAGAGTCATCAGAATATTTGAGCTTTATACAAAGTCCTTCAGCCATCAAGCAGTAAACCAGGACTTAAATGTAGAAGTTTGGGTTGCCACAGGGCCTTTGCTTTTACCTGCTATACTATTCAGCCTCTGTGGTACCTGACATACAATTGATAATCAATTGGTTATCAAATGAATGAATGACCAATTTATAGAGTTTCTTCAACCCCAATCTCATCTTTCCCCACTTTCTATCAAGTATCCCATATACTGCAACCAAACCAATCCCTCAAATATATCGTGTAACTTTGCACCTTCTCTCAGGCCCCACTACTGGTTACACCCTCCTCTACACCTCTGTGCCTCTTCAAATCCTATCCATCTCCAGGTCATTAGGTCGTGAAGTTTTCTCTAACATTTTTGTTCTATGATAATATATCTCTCATCTGAAATAGTGCAATACTTATACTGAGCAATGACAGGCTATAAGGTCTTTATGGATAAAAAATAAGAACTTATGCCTGGCTATAAATTCTACCTAGCATCAAATACAGTTTCATACCATCAAAAGCATTTAGTACATACTATTAACAGAATTTAAAATAGTTCCATCATACAAAACTCAGCCTATTACCTGTTAAAGAAACTCCCCATTTTTACATGTCATTGTCAATCTTTAATCCATGATCCCACATGTGTATATGTGTATACATATAAATGATAAATTGTGCAATATTTAAAATGGATAAATTTCTCACCAGATAATGCAGAAACTTTTAATGCTGAAATTACCCTTTCTAAAACAATTACCACAGAAGCACTTCACATTAGCATAATAGAAGAACAACACATTAAAGGTTCTACACAACTGAAATGCACAGGCTTTTGAATCAGAACCCCCAACATGTATTCACTAATCACTGAGCCTCTTAAAACTCTATTAATGTCTTCTTAAATTGCAAGATTGAGTCCTATAATCTAATGTGTGGCATAGGAATACAGGTTGTAGAAAAACTACAATGAAGCTACTGTACAGTATGGGATTAAAGAATGAAAACAGAAAACAAAAGGTTCTATACAACAAATATTTATTCGTCCTTCCAAAGAAAGATGGGCTTAGGAAAAATTTTAATAGTACACGTGTTGAAAACATTCCAGGCATCCAGATCCAAAGATCCACCAATCACATGTGCCTCCATAACAACTTTGGCGGATTCTTTGCAACCTTTGATAGCATTCTTTAGGGATTAGGATTTTTCCCCATTGCCCTAAAACAAAAGGACAAAAACCATATCTAAATAAAATGCAGAGATAACCATCTCACAGATGCTGACTTTCATCTCTGAAAAATAGTTGCTAAACAGACATTACTTGATTTGATAAAATGTTAAGGGTCTATTAGCTTCAGCTAAAAACCGACTGCTGATGGCAAGAACCCTATGAAGAAAACCAACCAAAAAGTACTATAGAAATCTCTATTGAAACTATCTTTTTCTTAGAGTGCTATAATTATATACAGTATTTGGGTTCATTCTGACAAAATAATACATACAAGGAATTTGATTTCAACCCCCATTCCCCCACTTTACCTTTTCTCCTCCCTTTATTCTACCTCTTTTCCTCTAACTGATCTTCCTTAATTTTTATAGTATTTTCTACATATACATATAGATAGAATTCTCTTTGGTACATTTATATATGTACATATTTTTAAATTCATTCCATATTTCTACCTTTTCCCTTCTTTCCTCCTTCCCTCTTGCTTCTTCTTCTTCTACCCCACTGATATACAATCCTGTATGTTTATGATATTCTATCTCCTCCTCCACCACCTTCTTCCCCTTATTTTGCTCTAGATTCCACATATTAGAGAAAGCATTTGACCCTTGATTTTCTGAGTCTGGTTTAGTTCACTTAGCATGATTTTCTCCATTTCCATTCATTTACCAGCAAATGCCATTATTTCATTCTTTCTTATGGCTGAGTAAAACTTGTGTATATATACCACATTATATTTTTCTTGATCTATTCATCTGTTAACAGGCATCTGGGTTGATTTCATAATTTGGCTATTGTGAATTGTGCTGCTATAAACACTGAAGTGGCTATATCACTACTATAGTGTGCTGATTTTAGTTCTTTCGGATAAATACCAAGGTGCAGGATAGCTGGGTCATGTGGTAGTTCCATTCCTAGTTTTTTGAGGAGTCTCCACATTGCTTCCCATAGTAGTTGTACCAATTTGCAGACCCACCAACAATGTACAAGTGTACTTTTCCCCATATCCTCACCAGCATGTAGTTTGTGTTCTTGATATTTGTCATTCTGACTAAAGTGAGATGAAATCTTAGTGTAGTTTGATTTGCATTTTCCTGATTGCTAGGGATGTTGAATGTTTTTTCATATATTTGCTGGCCATTTGTATTTCTTCTTTTGAGAAATGTCTGCTTAGTTTTTTGGCCCATTTAGTGATTGGGTGGTGTTTTCTTTTTGTTGTTGTTTTTGGAGCTTGAGTGTTTGAGTTCTTTATATATTCTGGTTATCAATCCCCAATCAGAGTGGTTGGCAAAGATTCTTTCCCATTCTGTAGACTCTTTCCTCATGCTCTTAATCATTTTCTTTTGATGTGCAGACATTTTTCAATTTGATGGCATTCCACTTATTCTCGGTTTTATTTCTTGAGGTCTTGTTTAGGAAGTTAGTTCCTACACCTATATGATGGAAAGTTGACCCTATGCTTTTCTCTAATTGTTGCATGGTTTCTGACTTAATTCCTAAGTATTTGTCCATTTTGATTTGATTTTTGTGCAGCATGAAAGATAGGGATTTAATTTCATTCTTCTCCATACAGATATCCAGTTTTCCAAACACCACTTGTTAAAAAGGCTATCTTTTCTCCAACACACATTTCTGGCACCTTTGTCAAGTATCAGATGACTGTATTTGGGTTTGTCTCAGTGTCTCCCTTTCCATCGGTCTTCATGTCTATTTTGATGTCAATGCAATGCTGTTTTTGCCTTGTAGTGTAATTTGAGATAGAGTGTTGTGATGTCCCTTGTATCACTTTTCTTGTTCAAAATTGCTTTGGCTATTCTAGGTCTCTCCCTTTTTTTAATATCTTTATTTTTATTTATTTTTATGTGGTGCTGAGGATCGAACCCAGTGCCTCACACAAGTAGAGCAAGCGCTCTACCACTGTCTCTTATTCTTACAAAAGAATTCACGGACTAATTTTTCTAGTTCTGGGTAGAATGTCATTGGTATTTTGATAGGGTTTACATTGAATGTGTCTATTGCTTTTGGCAGTATGGACATTTTGACAATATTAATTATGCCTATCCAAGAACATGGGAGATCTTTCCATTTTCTGAGGTCTTTGTCAATATCTTTCTTCAGTGTTCTATAGTTTTCATTGTAGAGTTCTTTCACTTCCTTGATTACATTAATTCTCCAATTATTTTTTTTAGATTATTGTTAAAGGGATGGTTTTCTTGATTTCTTTCTCAACTGAATCACTCACTGTTGGAGTACACAAAAGCTACTGATTTGTGAGGGTTAATCTTATATCCTGCTACTTTGCTAAATTTGTTATAAACTCTAGAAGTCTTCTGGTAGAATTTTTTGGGTCTTCTAGACATAGGATCATGTTGTCAGCAAACAGTGGTAGTTTGACTTCTTTTCTATTTTGTATCCCTTAATTTCCTTCTCTTGCCTGATTGCTTTGGCTAGAATTTTGAGAGCCATATTGAATAGAAATGATGAGAGTGGACATCCTTGTCTTATCCCTGATTTTAGAGCTAAAACTTTGTTTTTCCCCATTCAGTATGATGTTGGCTTTGGGCTTGTTGCATACTGCCTTTATAATGTTGAGGTAGTTCCTTCTATCCCCAGTTTCTCCATGTTTTTAACATGAATAGTTGCTGTATTTTATCAAAGGCCTTTTCTGCATCTACTGAAAAGATCATGTGATTCTTGTTCTTAATTCTATTTAAGTGATGAATTCCATTTATTGATTGCATATGTTGAATCAATCTTGCAACCCTAGAATGAAGCCCATTTGATCATGCTGTATTATCTTCTTAATGTTTCTAATGTGGTTTGCTAATAGTTTATGAGGATTTGTGCGTCTATGTTCATCAGGGATATTGGTCTCTAGTTTTCTTTCCTAGATGTGTCTTTGTCTGTGGTATCAGGGTTACACTAGCTTCATAGAATGTATCTGGGAGTGTTCCCTCCCTTTCAATTTCATGGAATAATTTTAGGTAGAGACTGGTGTTGTTCTTCTTTAAAGGTTTGGTAGAACTCAGCTGAGAATTCATCTGGTCCTAGGATTTCCCCCCTGCCCCCATTGGTAGGCTTTTAATTGCCGTTTCAATTTCATTAATTCATATTGGTCTGTTTAGTTTTTCTGTATCTTCTTGGTTCAGTTTGGGCAGGTTACATGTGTCTAGAAATTTGTCAGTGTCTTCAAGGTTTTGCTGTTTATTGGAGTTTAAATTTTCAAAATAGTTTCTAATGATCTTCTGGATTTCAGAAGTATCTGTGGTTATATCTCCTGTTTAATCTCTAATTTTGTTGATTTGGGTCTTCTCTTTCTTTTGGTTAGTTTGGCTAAGGGTTTATCAATCTTTTTTTTTTTTTTTTAAATATTTTTTTAGTTGTAGATGGACACAATGTCTTTATTTTACTGCTCTGTATGTGGTGCTGAGGATCGAACCCAGGGCCTCACGCATGCGAGGCAAGTGCTCTACCACTGAGCTACAATCCCAGCCAGGGTTTATCAATCTTATTGACCTTTTTTAAGAACCAACTCTTTGTTGCATATTGTTTTTTTTTAATTCTGGATTTCATTAATTTCAGCTCAGATCTTTATTATTTCCTGTCTTCTACTGATTTGGGAGTTATTTGTTCTTTTTCTAAGGCCCTGAGGTAGAGCATAAGTTTAATTATTTGGGATCTATTTTTTTAATGTAGGTACTCAATGCAATAAATTTTCTTCTTAGTACTGCTTTCATGTTGTTCCAGAGAGTTTGATATGCTGTATCTTTATTTTCACTTGTGAAACTAGCTTTTAAAGAAGGCACAAAGAAGGAAGAGAAGAAGGTAGAAAAAGAAAAAAGTCCTAACATCCATACACAAATTACACATCTTCTCACTGTGACAACCCTCTCCTCCCAAAAAAATAAAATAAAAAATTAAATCTACCTTTGGAACAGCTGCTTGATTTCAGGCACAAGTTATATGTGAAGATCAAGTGCTGATACACATCAAATCAAATGGGCCATTCAAGGAAAAGGCATAGAAATACCTACTATAAAAATAATAACTCAAAACATTAACCTATTTTAAAAATGTGAGTTAAGTATCTTTTCAACTAAAATACTATTTTAAGCAGTAATTAGTAACCAAAGCAAAACACATACATCCTATGTAGATAATTGTACTACAAGATTATATGAAAAAAAGAGATTATAGGAAACACTGCTCTGAAGTTATTTTCTACTTCTGAATGTCCTAAAACTTGTTGTTAAATTAGTAGAATAAGAAAAAAATAGTACAGGTGCCATTTTCAATAACAAATAACAATTTCTTCAGCTAACATGAAGACACACATGAAGAAAATCTCTGGTAGAAACTTTTTTATAACCAAGGAAAAGAATATTTAAGACTAAGATGCCCCAAGAAACACATTAAAAACCCTGTTTATGGAGAACTGATGAAGGTTATCATCCTTTTAAAACTTCTTTAAGAAGCTAAGACCTCAGAACAAACTTTGCAAAATTCCACTATAAATAAGTTTTGACATGTTCATGGTAATTTTAGCCTTAATGTCATAAATCTTCTTAGAGCATCTGCTCCTACCTGAGCTTTACAACATGACATCCCAGGCACAGAGTAAGTAATCCTTGGAGCCTGTTTATCTCAAGATAAGGTGCAAGAAAAAACAATACTTCATATTCCATTTAAAGATGGGTTCTCTATATTTTTTCCCCTTTCTCCAGAAGTTCTTTTGGAAGGCATTTGTTGTTTCTCTTTCAAACAAATGTGTATTTCTTATAACACTTAGTGAAAGAGTTTTGCCAGTTACTAGGAATGAACACACAAGACTAAAATACATCAAAAAAGTACTCTAGCCAGTTGATTCACATCCCACAGATTCAATGCAAAACTCCCCAGGCAAGCACAAAAACAAAGTGGACATATTTCTGGCAACATGGATTCAAGGGTGTAGATAACCTAAAAAACGCTAGGTTAAATATTTCAAAAACCTTTTTTAAATGTATAGCAGAGCCAGAAATATAGTAAAAGAAATGTTCCAAGGGCATACATAATAAGAAAGCACAAATCTAAAAAGGTGAGTTAGTTTTGAAGTCAACATGCCTAAGGCCATCTACATAGTCCTGGTTGCATGAATTTGATAGAGAGGGAGCTACAGAAAATAGGGTAAAAGGAGGCCAAACTTCAGAGCTTATACGAGTTGGAAAGAGAGATCAGATACCACCCCATGTAAAACTCCACAGGGAAGTAAATTAAAACAATAATTCATCTTTCTGCTGAGAAGCATGTAGGAATGCTCAGAGGGCAAAACAGTTAAATGATGTCAAAAGGAGGTTGATCTTATTCAGGAGGAATGTGAAGACAGTATTTACATTTAGACTTTAAGAATGCATACTAACATTTCTAAAGTAAGCACCAACAGAGAAAGAGAGACACAAGACAGACAGACAGACTTGAAAACTTCCAATACAGTTGAAAGGAATAAAACAAGGAATGAGAAAAGGAAAAAAAACAATGAAGAAGATAAGAAAGCATATGATGTAGTACAAAGAATTCAGGCTTGGAGTTGGATATTCCTGGATTGAAATTCCAGTTTGGGGGCTGGAGTTGTAGCTCCATGGTAGAGCACTTGCCTAGCATGTGTGAGGTACTGGGTTTGATCCTCAGCACCATAAAAATAAATAAATAAATAAATAAATAAATAGGTTAAATCTTAAGGAAAAAAAATTCATTTTGTATATGTTCCTTCTAACCCCAGACAAGTCACCTACTTTTAAAGTTTCAGTTGTCTCTGTTAGGTCAGATCAGGGTCCAAGATGTCCAATTAAAGGGACCGGCCAGGGCAGCAGCAGTCAGCAGCTGCAAAACGGAGCTGCTAGCCAGACACTGACATCACCAGTAGACACACCTCCTGTCAATCAGCGGGTTCTTCCTGACCTATCCAGGAAGGACTATGGCCTTCTCTTCCTGCTCCCAAGCCCTCCCCTTCCTGACCAGGCTTCTCGAATTCTCCCTACACTGGAGCCCCAGTGCCATTCTCCTGGACACACTCTGATGGACGGGAGGATTCGGCCCGAGATCGTATATTTTCAATAAAGCTTTGCAGAGCGGCTTTAATTCATCTTCTTCTGGTCATCTAGTCTTTACATAATGGTGCCGAAACCCGGGAGGGTTTTGAACCTCCCCCTGTACCAGGGTCGAGGCAAGCCCTCTGGACCAGGAGAACTCCTGAGCCGCTCTATTTCCCTCACCCGGACCGACAGAAGTGAGGTACATTCCCTCCCCATCTCCCCTGACTTTTTGGCTCCCTTCCATTCCGTTCTGGAGGTCTACCCTTAAGTCATGCGCATGCCACAGACCTCCCCATTTTAAGGCCGCAAGGACTTGGGAGATGTCCCAGTCCTTGTGAGCCACCCAACTCCGTTCAGGCCCCTGGAGGGTACAGGGATGCCTGGACCCCCCGCCCGGCCCTCCATTCCTCGGATGGGTGCGATTGGAATTGGGGACGCATTCTTCTGTTCTCACCCACCCCCATGGGCACCAAAAGTCATGGGAGATACCAAGTCCTCCCGAGCCAAATTAGGACTCACTCCAGAGCCATGCTGTATGTTAGCCCGGCCCCAGTATGGCTAAGACTTTGGGTCAAAATGCCCCCCAGAAGGAACTTTTGATTTTGAAATACTCACTGAATTGGCAGTCTCTGTCACTGGATGGGAAATGTACAAAAATTCCTTTCATCAAGGCTTTGTTGGAAAGTGCGCTCTCGCCCCTCCCTTCTTTCCCATCTGTTCTGTCCTCTCAAGTTCTTCTCGCTAAAAGCCCCCTTTCCCATTCGCTCCTCTATCTCCTTCCTCGTGTGGCTGCCATCACGTCCCGCCCCGCCTCCCTGCATTTCTATGTCTGCACGCTGCTCGCTTCCCTGCACCTCCCTCTGCCTCCGTGCCACTCAGATGGGCTTTGAGCGGAGCCTGCCCACCCTGCAATCCTGCGTTTCTCGCTGCGTCTGCACGCCACTCAGACAGGCTAGCGCTTCCCTGCATTTCTCTCTGCCTCTGCGCCGCTCAGGCTGGCAGCTCAGTCTTTGTGAGCTGCCTGCCTTGCGGGAGCCCCTCCACCCAGGCTTACTGCTCTGCATCTGTTACCAACCTGCCATGCGGCGGCCCCTCCCCCCAGCCTTACCACTCAGCGTCTACAGCCGGCTTGCTTTTCTTTCTAGTACCCTTCACTCTTACATTTTAAAACCTATAACTTTAATTCTGCACGCTAAAGTTGAAACTTCTGATCAGACGTATTTTATCCAACTATAAAAGTTTTTTTACACTCTACTGAGACAAGTTATACCTACTTCAAAAAGAATTAAAGATTCTAAATATGGTATTTATTGGAAGGAAAGAGAATATTTCTGATCAAAAGGTTTACAACTGTGATTAAACAAAAAGTTAAAATCTAAATTTTTCTTTCAAAACTAAATCTAATGTAATAACATTAATGCAATTATGATGCTACCAGTTCTATTTTATATTAAATGTGTTCATTTCTTTCAGATATACAAGCTTTAAAGTAGAAAGTTTTAAAAGAGCAGTGTATCAAGCTGATGTTCTCCAAACTGAACTTGTATGGTATCAATTTATATCATTTAATGTTTTATAACTGTACCTATCATCAATAAGACTTTAAGTTACTTTTACATCAAAATGGTCTTTTACATAAATGAGGACCTAATCTATTTAATATTCTGCTAAGATTTTACAAGGAGCCCTCTCTTACCTGAAATAGTTCTGTCTCCCAGCTTACTACAATGCCTTTAAAGTAAGCCAGACTCCAGTTCATTTAAAGATATGTTCAAAGGATTAATTTTGTTGTAGAGATCATTAGGACCTCAAACAGGAATATAATATGTAACTCAGCCAAAATTTGAGAAAGCTATTAAACAAACTAAATGTTTTTACTGTTATTGATTTTATTTTATATTTTCCTTAAACTCTGACTATTGTCTGTTAATGTTTTACAGAGGTACTACTTCAAGAAAAAGCAACCCAGATTATTTTAAAATAAATCAGCCACCACCTATAGGATAAACCTTAAAGTTAAAATCCAGTACCCTTACTTTATAACTGGTGAGATTGGCTTGCTGAGTGTTTAAGATCAAGACTTAAAAACTAAAATTAAATTAAAGGGCCAAAAAAAACAGTATTTGGACCCTCTGAGTCAGCCTGAATCCAAGGAATGAGGAAACTTTTCTAAGAGGCTCTCTGCACCTTTGGGCCACAGGCCCTCCTGATCAGGGAGATTTCTGAGACCATTAGAGAATTAAAGAGCCAATCAAATGCCATATGACAAACAGGAAGTTCCCCGAAAAAGGGAACTGTCCCTCATGCTTCCCGGGGAAACCACATGGTCAGTGCCAGACCTCGACCTATCCTAACGCAGATGGCACTAGCAGAGCAAACAAGCTGCTCTCAAGTTCCTCAAGGATGCCTCCCAGGAGATCAAAAGGTGACTCTTAACAATAGGTAAGAACAAAAGTCAATTTGACTTGCTTCATCTTAAACACCTAGCAACACCAAGAACACAACCATTCCTGGGCATTTAAAATAGTTTAAAGATAGACATCTATGACATTAAAAACTAAATACTATGCTTACATGCCTTGTCCTCTCCAGCCTTGTTATGGGGACAAATTCTCAACCCTTATACTTCCTACATTTCAGACTGTTTCCTCTGTGTATATTTAAATCATAATTGTAATTCTCATTGATGTTCCTCAATTAACTGTACAATAAGGCTGAATTACCATGACTTGTTACCACCTCCCTCTCTAGGGCAACAAGGGGCCATCTTTCTACTGATAATAGTTGGGCTCTCCTTAGCCCCCATTCATTGCCTCTGGGCTAAGGCAAGAGGACTCAATTATGCAATAACCGCTACTTAAAACCTTAAACAAATTTCACTACAGAATAGACCAGCTTTAGACTCCCATCATGCTGGACTCCCACCAAACTCAAAATTTCTCGGCAGCCCCCTTCTTTTTCTGCTAATCAGTAATCTCTCCCAAGCTTCTGTTCCTACCCACAGGTGATGTTTCTACATTCAAGCAACATGACTGACAACCAGATGATCCCACACCCCTGCGTCTGCCTCCCTGCCTGACCAACACCTGAGCCATCTCCCCCTTTCGACGCCCCCAATCCCGCACAAAGTAGCCAGACAGAATCTGCTGTCCTATATCATCAAAAAGGCCAGGATGTTAGGTCAGATCAGGGTCCAAGATGTCCAATTAAAGGGACCGGCCAGGGCAGCAGCAGTCAGCAGCTGCAAAATGGAGCTGCTAGCCAGACGCTGACGTCACCAGTAGATACGCCTCCTGTCAATCAGCGGTTTTTCCTGATCTATCCAGGAAGGACTCTGGCCTTCTCTTCCTGCTCCCAAGCCCTCCCCTTCCTGACCAGGCTTCTCAAATTCTCCCTACACTGGAGCCCCAGTGCCATTCTCCTGGACACACTCTGATGGACGGGAGGATTCGGCCCGAGATCGTATATTTTCAATAAAGCTTTGCAGAGCGGCTTTAATTCATCTTCTTCTGGTCGTCTAGTCTTTACAGTCTCATCTTCAAGAAAGGGATAATAGCAGAAAGTTTTTAGCCTACGATTTAAACTGATATGTAAACACACTATACCTATGCAATGCCTGGCACAAAGCTACATAAAAACCTTTCTCCTTCCTCTTCACTTCATGTCACTGAAGTATGTTCAACAAACAAAAAATATTTATTGTTTTAGGCTACTGAATCAGACAATTTTAATCAAGAATATCACAACTATTACATGCGATTCATTCAAATGTATCTCCTTGATTTTCTGTGCAATAATGGAGAATTTAAGTTTCTGAACAAAATTATCTTATGTGAAGTTTTTTAAGAGTCTACTAGATCAAAACCACACCTAAATATGTTTAGATTTTCAGAAGAAAAGATTTAACTTCAATATGTCACAAATACTCCTTCCATATCAAAATGCAGATTAACACTATATAAAATAAAAAGCAGCTGTTGCTTTATGTGATAGCTAAACTCCCTCCAGCTTTCTTGAAGATAAAAAAAAAAAGAATGATTACTAATCATGTCACCTTAAAGATATGTAACTCTGGGCTGGGGTGGTAGCTCTGTGGTAGAGTGCTTGCCTAGCGCGTGTGAGGCACTGGGTTCGAACCTTAGCATCACATAACAATGAAACAAATAAAGGCATGCTGTTCATCTACAACTACAAAAAAAATTAAAAAACAAAAAGCTGTGTAACTCACCTCAGTCAATTAAAATTTGTCAAAATTAAGAATGAGCATGTAATTCCAAAATACAAGACAATAAAATGCCATCCTGTATAAAGAAATTTTTATGGATTTTGATATTGTGCTCTAAATATTAGTATTCAGTAAAAGATTAGTAGTTGACCCTAAGGACAAAAAATATGAAAACATTTCATTCAACAACCCAGATATGGCCAGGCCTAGTGGTGCATGCCTATAATCCCAACGTCTTGGGAGGCTGAGTCAAGAGAATTTCAGGTTCAAAGCCAGCCTCAGCAACTCAGTGAGAACCTGTCTCAAAATAAAAAAATAAAAAGGGCTGAGAATGTGGATCAATGGTTAAGTACCTCTGGGTTCAATCTCTGGTATCAAAAATAAACCAACCCAGAAATGGATTATCCTTTTTTAATTCTGGTAGCCAATATTAAATTGATATTTTCTCTTCTATGTAACATGCTTCCAGAATTCCACCATCTGTACATTTAGAGAGTAAAAATTAATGTCTATATGTATCTAAGACAAACTTTGAATGGCAAAACTGGCCCCCAAAAGTTAACTATAATCCCCTTTCAAAAAAGAAACCTGTAATTGCTTTGTCTGTCTAATGGTAGAGAAGACTGTCTCCAATTTGAAAGCACAACTAGCCATCATGGTAACACAATCTTCTTACCCAGAATAAAAATGCTGAAAGTTGTATATGTTTGCAAGAAACCAACTGACAACCACCGAAATGAAAGAAGAAAATATTGTTACAATAGAAATGGAAAATAATCTATGTATACACAGATTCTAATAGAAAATGAGATGGGAAAATTTTATGAGTGGAAATCTTAAATAGGGCTGTATTATGTATAAAACAGGAGGCATCAGCTTGATAAACAGCAGAGTAGTCAAGGGCTGAGTCCCTGAAGTCTGGTTGACCAGATTCAAATTCCAGCTCCAGTAATTAGTGAGTAACTTGGGCAAGCAATTTAGCCTTAGTTTCTAAATTGGTAAAACTGGTATAATAATGGCCCTTAAAAGAATTATAGTGAAGATTATATTGATATAACAAATGTAAAATACTTAGTATGGTGATAAATACATAGTAAATAACTAATGATTGTTAGTAATCTTATAATTATTATTCTCTGAATTTTTTTACAAGACACTAGGAGAAATGTCAAAAAGCACCTTAATGGTGATTAAACAAAGAAATTACATTTTAGTTACACATTCTCTGACAGGAGTAAATAAATCCTAATGCCTATCACAAAGCATTCAGCAAATACAATGGCCTGGAAGCCAATAATAAACAACCACAAATTAAATCAATAAAAAATTATTAGTGTAACGGTGACAACTAATCTCTTCAATTGAGCCCAGAGCTCTAATTGGTAATACTCAAATTACAGTATTAAGGAACTAATAAAATATTTCTGTAATTACTGCTTACTACAGTGATCTTGAGGGTAACCATTATAGTTAATCAACCACAGTAAAGTCAAAAAGAAACAAAAAGAACTATTTGGTAAGCACAGTAATTCAATCTGCCCCTCAAATAGCTTGATTGCTGGAGAAAAATGGACAAAGTTACACCATATTGTAGATACAGGCAATTCAAAACAGTTTAGTTTTCTCAGGTTCCAGGGAATAAAATAAGAATCCACTGCAGATAATTCTGAAAGTTCAATTTGCATTTGACTATTTTCAAAATTAATTTTTAAATTGGCAAATAAAAGGAGCCCCTACCTGGTCTCCTTTGAATGAATCCTACTCCTACACTCAAAAATATATACATACATACATAAAATTGGCAAATAAAAACTGTGAATTTATGGTATACAACATGATGTTTTGATTTATGTATGCATTGTGAAATAACAAAATAAATGCATTTGACCTTGACAGCATAACAAAATCTAAGTCGTCTCTGGGAAAGCAGCACATTTGTCTAAAACCTAAGAGTTGAGAATGAAAAAGGAAGACTCAAGAATGCTTGAATTCTTATACCACTCCCACCACCCAGAGAGAAACTATTTGGGAATGAGCTTCTAACTGGAAGCAACTGCCATCAGCATCACCTGAACAGGCTTCCAGAGCAGGAATCTAGTAACTACTTACTTGGAGCCACTAATTTTCTCTTCATTTCAGAGTGGCCTTTTTTATCTATGTTTAAAGAACAAAACTGTCTAAAAATTTTTTTGCAGCAGATGGAAATGAATTCATCATTACTCTCCATTATCCCTTTCAGCTGGCAATAACTTGTAGCAGTAAAGCAAGGGGAAAAAAAGAGTTGGGGTGATTTTAATCAAAGCTTGGATTCTAGCCCTGCCCTGCAGCATGCTGTAATATGAGAAGTGTTCCAGCCTCACATTCCAATAGCAATGAGTTTTTATGCGAACAGTCCTTCTACATTAACTGCCACCTCTCTTTTTGCTATTGTTTTTATCCATGCAACAAATATTTCGTAAGCACATAGTACTTTAAGCTATGCTAAATGCTACATTAATTATGGGGAAAATGGTCAATAATAAATTGATTGCATTTAACAAAAATTTAAATTGGAACACAAGCAATAAAATAAGTAGAATAAAACATTTCTGGAGTGTATATATCAACCCACTAAAAACTCGCCCTAAATAGTACTTTATGTATGGGCACCAAAACACTTAAGGGGCTTTTGAAATGTATAAGGAAACAATGTATACTCAGAGGAAAAGGGCTAAAATCAACTCCACCATGTTTAAGAGGTACAAACTTAGACAAAGTACTTAATCTCTCCTAAAGTACAAATATATACTTTACCTGAGGGTTGTTGTGAAGATTGAGTAATATATTAAAATCCCAACACAGTGTCTGGAATATAGTGTAGGACCAATAAATAGAAGCCAGTATTGTTAGAGACAATTTCAACAAAAGGGACACATTTATGGGTGACTTCTAGTCCTTGGTAGAAAAAATCCATCCTGTCAACAAAATTTATTACTGCTCTGAAAAGCAAAGTAAAATCACAAATTTCATGGAAGAACATGTCATTTGACAATATATAAATTAGGAGCATCTATCTTATGGCAAGATGGGAGATAGTAAACTGCAACTAGGAGGTGAGTAATGTTTCATAAGAGTATCTGAACAAACAATATAAACAAATAGATGGATGTAGTGAGATTAAGTACCTGCAGAAGCAAAAAGTTCAAGTAGCTATACCTATTTGTCAAGTTGAAAAAGGTCCTGTTTCCTCCCATTATTCTTGCTGCTCTTCTCAATTCCTATATTGAAGAAATATGTTCTCTTAGATACTGGAAGTTCAAAAAAAAAGGAAATCTAAAGTAACAAAGTAAACCTATTAAATCACTTGGTAATTCTTTGGGCTAACAGGTTTTTTTAGTTTTACATGCTTCACTCTAAATAAATATATATATATAATTTTCCAGGTGCAATGGTGCATGACTGTAATCCCAGCTACTCCAGGAGGCAAGCAGAAGGATCAAAAGTTCAAAGTCAGCATGGTAACTTAGTGAGACCCTGTCTGAAAACAAAAAACAAAGGGGTTTAGAACATAGCTCACTGGTAGAGTTCTTGCTGTGCAAAAACCTATGTTCAATTCCCCTCAGTACTGGGGGCGGTGGGGAGGGGGGGAGTACATGTAATGTATAATATTGGGATTAGGTGTATTTTAAAGGAATTCCACATTTCACTGAGTTTATTTAATCAATAATTCAGACTAACAGGAGAGAAATAGAGATTTAATGGGGCAGGGGCATAAGAAGACAGAAGAAAAAAAATGGATGACTTTAATGCATGGGCACTTGTAAAATGAGAAAGTATCATTATCCAATGGAGGAAGTCAAAAAGCAGGGGGGAAAAAATTGCAAGATAGTATGCACCAAGGACTATGGAACAAATACAATGTTCTACACACAACTTACTCTGGTTTCTTAGAGGTAATAACTGCCAGCATATCTCACTGAATATTAAATGTCACTATAGACAGATTATTCAAAGTTATCAACTGAAGGACTGTGAAGCAGAAAACTTGCAACATGAAACACTGAGGTCTGTACATAAGTTGTTTTATCTTATTTTTTTTTAAATATTTTTTTAGTTGTAGATGGACACAATATCTTTATTTTATTTATTTTTATGTGGTGCTGAGGATCGAACCCAGTGCCTCACGCATGCGAGGCAAGCGCTCTACCGCTGCGCTACAATCCCAGCCCTGTTTTATCTTATTAAATCACTTCAAAAACAACCATCATCACTCAAAATTTAATGTTTATTTACTTCTTCAAAAAAAGTCAGGCCGGGTGCAGTGGCACATGCCTGTAATCTCAGCACTTTGGGAGGCTGAGACAGGAGAATGGCGAGTTCAAAGCCAGCCTCAGCCAAGGTGAGGCACTAAGCAACTCAGTGAAACTCTGTCTCTAAATAAAACACAAAATAGGGCTGGGGATGTGGCTCAGTAGTCGAGTACCCCTGAGTTCAATCTCTGGTACCAAAAAAAAAAGTCCTTTCTTAAGCTTAAGCATTGCTGAACTCCTTCTGTTTACAAATGTAGAAATTCATGAATTTCTCAACTTAAAAGCTAGCATACAAAATTATGCAGAGGCACTGTCTTCCAGCTGAAAGGGCTTCCGAATGAACCCTTAACAGATCTTCAAGAGTGGCAAAGCTCCTTAGAATGATGACTAAACACACCAAGTCACTGAGTCCAATGCAAATTCTACCAGTCCTCTGAACATAAGTTAAATGGTTTCCTGGTCTGACTCTGAAATAATTACATTACAAAGTTGAGGCAGATATTTTATGCTTCATATCTAGTAATCTCACTACTGGATATTGAGACCATACATAGAAAAAAATCTGTCGCTTACATACTTAAGTGCTTTCATGTCTTAACATGCAGTTATCATGGAAAATGTCTTTTTTATTTAAGCAATTACCTCTAGAACTGATATTCAAAGATTTTTTTTATTCCAATTCTGAAGGGAAGAACCCTAAGGAAAGGGTTGTACTCTCCTTTCCCTTTTTCAACTACATCTTCCAAAGTGCAAAAAAAAAAAAAAAAAAGTAGGAGGAAGGTTATACAATTATTTGGAGTTAGCACTGTACTACATTAATTCTATTTCATGAAGTAGAATTTGCAGTTGAAATGTGTCCCCCTGTATAAGTGTATAAGTTATTCAAAGAGCAGGCCCTCTGATGACAGAGAGAAGCACCAAACATATGTCAGAGACATGCACCTGCCTGGAAAGAGTAAATGTGAAGGCAAAAACATGCTAAAGATCTGTGGAGGTGGCATGAAGTGGCAAAAATAAGGGAAAGAGAAAGAAAAAAGGATCTCATTCTAGTGCTACTTTCTAGTAAGACCTTCAGCCAATTTCCATGTAGAGTGTAATAAAAGTACTACATTACACTCAACACATCCTATATACAATATGTTATTTATTCCCTATAATGAGCATTATTATGCTTATTTTACAGGTAAGTCCTTGATCAAGGACTCTCCTGAGCTTGCAAGTGATCAACAAGTGACATTATTGTTATCACCTAAATTCAGCTCAAATTAATGCCTGAAACAAGGCAAGCTTCTAACGGATCCATTTATATCCTACAGTGTTCTCTTGATGCCCCAGAAATTTCTTATAATTTTGACCAAAAGGGTTTCCAAATCAGTACCATCTCTACCCTTAACTTCCTCCAGAAAAAAAGTTCTCTTGGTGACTTTTCTTGGGCCTACGTTCCTATCCTTAAGGTCTTTTCCTATCCCCTATGAATCATCCAGTGTCTGGCTAGCTTGCAAAATTTCTTCAAGCTCCATGGGTATCATGTCACTATGTGCCCCAAGTAGATATGTGGTTCATTTGGATATATTATGACACACCTATTTCTCTCTGCTCACCCTCCCACCAATGTCACTGAATGGCTTGAATAATCACTTCCATTCTCTTAACTACCAATTATATTTTCTGAAGTTGAGATTTAAAATCACCTTGTTTTCAGAAAGCCTGCCCTTGATTGGCTTCACTGAGATGTAATCACTATTATAGCAGAAAGGGCTTAGGATTGAGAACCAAGAAATCTCAAACTCTAGTCCTGGTTCTTTACTAGCTGTGTTACCTGGGCAAATCACTCAGTTTCTGAGACCAGTTTCTCAAATATGAATGAGGGTTATTAGACCAACTAAACTCAAAACTAATTCCCAGCTCTAAGAATTTTTATGCAAAAATATTATCAAGAGCATGGAGTTATAAAACAGAAAAAAACTTATAAAGTTTTAAAGTTATTTAAGTCTCCTTAAACGTAAAAAAAAATACAATACAGCAACCTATAAAAAACAATAACAAATTTGAAAGAGTGGCAAGGGCCTTTACATTGTCCATATTCTATTCTTTACTTGACACATGAATGAAAACCTGGCCTTTATTGTTTTTAAATCCTTTAAAGACTGACTGAACTATGGATATAGGCACTCTTCTGCTTACTAATCACTATGCAGTATTTTATATGCCACATTGTTTAATACACCAAAAATATTTTACATACTAATGTATCTTATGTATCAACATTGCTAGGTTACAGGACCCAGTTATTTAATCAAATACTAGTTTAGGTGTTGCTGTACAAGTATTGTATAGATGTAGCTAATATCTACAATCACTTGACTTGAAAGTAAAGAAGATTAACCTCAACAATGTGGGCTGGACTCATCTAATCAGATGAAAGTACATTAAGCGCAAAAACTAAAGCTTCCCAGAGAAGAAGTCTGCCTCAAGACTACTCTTGCCTGAATTTCCAGCCTGCTGGCCTGACCTACAAATTCTGTACTTGCCAACCACCAAAAATGCCTGAGTCAATTCCTTAAAATAAATCTTTTTTTAAAAATGCATTCATATACTATATAAGATATTGGTTCTGTTTCTCTGGAAAGCCTGGTTGACATACTAACACAGTAAAAATCAAATAGGTACTTTTCCTTTTTAAGAGTTAACAAATGCCTATATGTTATAATCTCTTTAAAATATTGCATCATTTTAAATAAACGCCAGATTGTTATTTTTTAAGTTAGTACTTTCTATACAATGCCAATAAACTAGCAATGCTATTTTCTCATTATAATCATGAATCATCCTTATCAATCCAAAACCAGCCTTGACTCAACACAAGTTTTAAGGGATAAACACAGAAGACAAGGCTTAACAGAACTGCTAACAAATGAGTAAGAAAACTGACACCAAAATATCTTTCTCAGGCTGAAACAATGAACTTATAAAATTTAACAGGAATACATGTAAAAGTCCTACATTGCAGCTTAAAAATCAGTTGTGCCAGTACAGGAGGGTCAGACTAATGCAGAGTCTCCACAAAAATTGTGGAGGCTTTGGCTCACCAAATACTTAATATAGGAACAAGATGTGCTGCTGAAATGTTAATACAATTTGGAACTTCAACAATAATGAATATTCAATAAGAGTATAGAATGGTATCCACCTTATACAAAGTAATGGTCCAACCATTTGCCACCTCCTCAGACATGTGAAAGAGTGGAGACAATTACAAAAGCCATACAACAACCTAGTGCACCCAGAATGAGATGATCAGAATGATGATAAATCTATGTACTAGCATTGTTGAACCTGGAAAAGAAATAGTTATCTTTAAATATGACAGAATCTTGCACAGCAAAGAGAAAATAGATCTTTTGTGTTGCTGCAGATGACAAATTTGGGAAATGGATGACAAGCCCATTTAGAGAACAAGTTCAATCAGTAAATACTCTATTTCCCTAATAGCAAATTAGGCTGGTAAGAGAGGAGAAGGAATGAGAAAGTCAACGTGATTCTAAGGTACATTTAAAAATATGTCTGCCAGGTATGATGGTGCACATCTACAATCCCAGCTACTCAGAAGGCTAAGGAAGAAGGATACAAAGTTTGAGGTTTGCCTGGGCAACTTAGTGAAACCACATCTCTAAACAAAATAAAAACAAGGGCTGGGATGTAACTCTAAGGTTGAATGCTCTTATGTTCAATCTCCAGCACCAAAAAAGTAGATATAGATATATAGATACATTATGGATACAGACACGTAGATACAGGTAGATAGTATAGGAGATGTATATCCACTCTCCAAATCTGTCATCCAGGGCAACACAAAATATCTACTTTTTCTTTGCTACACAAGATTTTCATGTATTTAAAGATAACTGTCTTTTCTCCAGGTTACATAATGCTAGTACACAGATTTCTTACCATTCTGATCATCTCATTCTGGACGCACTAGGTTGTCAGTATGGCTTTTGTCACTGTAAGTACTCTTTTAGATGTCTGATGAAGGCAGCGGATCGTTGAACCATTACTTCCTATAAAGTGAATACCATTCTATAATATTACTGAATATTCATTTTATATATCTATCTCCTATAAAATAGAAAAACTAGATAGATTAAAGTAGATAGATAAAGTAGATAATTCTACAAGGACATAAAAATAAGATTCAATCAAAAGGAAAAGTGGATTTAGGGTCGGAAGACATGGGATTATGTTTATTTGTCTTAAAATTTTTAGAGGCTGAAAGTCCAAACAGCATAGCTCCCGATCATCAACTCAGGGCACATGGCCATAACAGCACTGGGAAGTCACTTAACCTTTCTGGAACTCAGGGTTTTCCATCTCTGAAGTAAAGATACCACCTTTTCTGCCCTATGACTACATAAGAAAACCACTTTATAAATAATTTAAACATAAATTATCATTGTTATTACACATTAGTCAGACTCTTAAACTTTGTTCAACACACTTAAAAAGGGTATAAAAGACCTAGGATCTTAAAAGACTAAAGAAAAAGTATGTTTCAGGTAGAAATCGTAAAGGAATAGTCTCATCATAGAGAAGTTAGCAAGATACTTATTACATAATAGGTTAAGTGTTCTTAAAAGATATGCTATTCTGTTGTTTTCTATAACTAAAAAGAGATTATAAGGTGATCTTTGTAATGAATGCAAGTAAGATTTCAAGTAGGTGCAAGGAAGAATATTTACATACTTATCTTAGGGTCAAATGAAAATGCATAAGCATAGAACAACAGACAAAGAAATTATTATTCCTACCTGTGAGGATGCTAAGACTGGCACAGTCTATGGGAGGTCAGGAATCAAAACCCACCTGTAATGATTTAGCATTATAAATTATTTTTAAAACAATAACTATCTAAACCCTAGTCTCACAGTCATAACTACCTTCCAAGAGGCAGGAAAATTTGCCAAGATTTATGTGATCAAATGCAACAGAATAAACAGGGCCCTTCTAACAGGACTTCAGTCTTATTTGACCATTCTGATCCCATTTTGAGTCATCCTAACATCCAAGTCATCTTGGTCACTGAGCGAAAAGGTCTAACTCAGAAGAGAAAAAGGGACAAAAAGTGATCCTAAAGGAAGGGTTGAGAGTCATGCTCTATATTATTGGCAGTACAGCAGCTGCATGGTAAGTCAGCAAAATCAGCATTCTAGAATCTCCCTAGTCAAGTTGTATATTCCTCAGCTGTATCAAATTCTCTTGATTCTACCAAATGGCAGGGAATAGCTTTCTATAGGGTATGCACATAACTGAGAATGTACTATATAATAGTAAAACTGATCCTCAGAGGGCATGAAACCAAACTAAATATAGCAAATTATGTGACATATTACAAACTGGTGATTAAGAAAAATAGAATGTTTGAGTATGTGTATACAAAGTGTTCTGGTTAGCACTGTCTTGGTAGTTTTTACAATGTAGATACATATTCCACTGCAGCAGGGGAAAAAATTAAACAGTAAACTCAAAGATAAACTAGCAATTTGCTGCACCTAATCAAAAATTGGCATTATTGCTTACACTGTAAAATACATTTCAATCCTACAGAATAACAATTTATCCAAAGAGAAAGCTAAGAAATTTCTTCAACAATTAGAACAAAGAAATGTTCCAAAGATTTTCCAAAACATCAGGCAATCAAATTTCAAACATAACATTCAGAAATACAACTAGAAACTTGCCAGAGAAGGTAGATGCTCTTGTGTTTCAACAAGGAGCACTTCCTCCCACCATGAACTAAAGTGTGAAGGCTTACATGCTTTAAGTGCTTCACCTCTCAAAAACCAAAAGGAAGGAACAGTTTTTTAAACCAAGATTGTGTGCAAAAATAAAATCAAGCCTGATCAGATAACAGTACTTAAAGAAGTGAGATTAAATTAAGATACATTTAATAACCAAGATAGCAATTAATGCAGTAACTTTGGAGATCACTGTCATCTTTTCATTATCTAATTTGAAATTTTATTCAATATGCTTATTCACATGTCAAAGCAATTGGTTTATGATTAGATACTGATTTACACTAATAAATATCAACTATGTTCCTAAACATAAGGACTTGTATATATCACTCAAGTATATAGATCTTCAAGACTATCAAGAATTTATAAACTAGCAAGACACCAGGGTACCAATAAATACAAAATTTTCACTGAAATAATTCAAATCTGACCAGCAAATCAGATCTAAGAGTTACCTGTACCAAGGCACACATTTTTAAAAATAAGAAAATTCTAACACTGGAAATATGAAATGCCTGAAGCTATCATCAGCTATCACCCTCTATCAAAGACAGTGTTATATGACTTTCCCTAGCTGCCCCGTTTGTGGCAAAAATCCAACCCACTTAACATCAAAAAAATGTGTGATAACGTTGAGCAGAAAAACAATTAAGTTGTAACGCTGACAGCACGGGCTCTTCCAGTGATTATCACAGTCATCCTAAACACATTTAGACGTTCACTGCATAGCAAAGGAAATAAGAAAACCTAAACTCTGCAAGGTAGAGAAGCATCCAAAAGGAAAACTTTGGTTGACTTGGCTGAACAGAGATTTTAAATACTATCGGTCTGACAACGGCGGCAAAGTTGGATCTGGGTGAAGACGGATTCAAGTTTCCCCTAAGAATATAAAGTATTTTACCGAAATCCACTGGGGAGGGGGGGGAATACATTATTTCAAAAGCAAGATTAATCGCTAATAAAGCAATACGAGTTCAGCATCCAATCGGTGACCAGTCATCTCTCTTGATTCCTTAGGTCAAGAGTCCTCATCTAGGACCCTCAGAGAAGCAGCGACCCCCCTACCCCGCACCCCGTCTCTGAACCTCTCCCTGGAAGCCAACCTTTGCCATATCCTGCCACCATCCCAGACAATCCGCCAGGACTCGGGACACACCCCCACTTTCCTCCGACATGCTTCTCCGTCCACTGTCATCACAGTCCCCAGTCTCAAGGCCTCTTCGCCTCAGGGTCCCCGGAGCTTCCTCCCCAGACCCTCACGCCTGCCCTTGGGGACGCTCCCGACTCCCTGTTCCCAGTCCTGGCCCCCTTTCCAAACCAGAGGTCCGGGCTCTCCCTCCATCGGTGCGGGGAGCGCCGACTCTCCCGTCCCTACCCGGTTTCCCAGTCCCACGGCGCGGCGCGACAGCGCGCAAAAAGCATCCACAGAGAAGACAACTGCCCCGGGCGCTCCGGCTCCGAACTCACCTCTAGTCCGGGATCCCGGATCCTGGCCGGGAGCCGGGCTTCCGCCTGGCGCGGTCGGCGTTCGCGAGCGGGACCGGAAGTCCCGCCCCTGCCTGCTCGAGCTGCGGCCCCGCGGCCGGGCGGCCCCGCACCTCTGTGTCTCGGTGGGGTCTTGGCGAGGGCTTCGCGGAGAAGGGCGGCCCAGCCTGCCCTGGAGTAGCGAAAGGCTCCTTTTGCTCTCACTCCTGCGGTTTCCAGTGCTTCAGTTAACAGATCTGCAAATGCTGGACAAAGCCTCTAATTCTGCCCAAGCCCTCTGAGGAGCACGATGACTCACTGACCTCTGTCCTCACGATCTACTTGAAAGTTGATATAAATAAAAACAGAGGTTAATCACACCGCAAGGCACTATTTCTTTTTTCATTAATTCGGATGTTTATCGAGTATATATCACTTATGCAACAACCAGTCACTGCTGTAAAAGCTGGGGGTGAACCTACAACAGTGAACGCTGGAAAACCCTACTCTCTTGGAGCTTAAACTCAAGGCAATGAACTACGCATAGAATAAATCAAACAGCGATTACACCTCCGGAACCTTAGTTTAGTACAGGGACACAAGTTTTTAAGCAAACAAGTGAAACGAAACCATCAAGCGTTGGAGGAACTGTGGTAGTGCTGTAGGAAATGGTGAGATGTAGACAGTGGGCAGAGAAAGTCTTCCAGGAATAATGACTTTAGTTGAGACTGAAATAAGGATGAATAAGGATTAAAAGGCAGGCAAGGTAGGGCAGAGCAGAAAGGTATTAGGGAGTGAGAGCTTGGCTTGTACACATAGCAGGGCAGGGATACAGTCAAATTACAAAGTCCAAGACTCTGGAGGCAAGAACAACCACCGTAAGAGAAGTCAAGGCCACATTGAAGACTTCTGTACCTTGTGCTAAGGAATTTGGACTTCAGACTCCATATAATATAATCAGTGAGATCCCTCAGAGGATAAATAAAGAAATGAGTAATGGAGTTGACCAGGGTGATTATCCTAGTCATCCAACAAAAACTCAAACCCGAAAACGCCATGAATAGAATGTGTCTCACTCTTGCCGGTGCTTTCTCAAAGTTTCATACCCAAAAGTCAAGGCAAGTAATGCCTTCTACAACCTTATAAAGGCAAGACCACCAGGGTGCAAACTGTTCGCATTGCCTCATTTGGCAAGTCATCCCAACCTACTGAGGTGCCAATTAAAGTCACAGGGAATCATGGAAAGGCCCAGGAATAGAAGACTTTATTACCAACTAGTGTAATAAGGACCACTGCATCTATGGCTGTTTCTTGCTTGCTGCTAGTGTTCAGTAAACCCACTTTTGCATATCAATCACCCCTTTTCATTTTTAAAAGAAAATAGTATAATATAATTTTGCCTTTATTTTCTTCACCCTTTTGCCAGCAACAGGATATGTTGCAATATATGGAGGTAAGATTATGGTAGAAGAAAAGGAGGAAAGGGCACCACGTAAAAAGTCTGTGTGTAGAGGGCATAACAGCACCTCTGGATGGAGTGGGAGGACATGGCATCAGATTTTCTCCCATTGGGAAGGTTAGCAGTGCATTTGTGGTGGTACATGAAATAAATGAATCAATGTAGTGGAAGGTATGTCTGAAAAGATGGAAATAAGAGTGTGTGATGAGAGAGCGTGCACTTGGTTGTCCAGACACTGAAATACTTCCCTATAGCTCATCAAAAAAACTTATATGAATGGTTGACATACATAGAGGCAGCCCCTTGAAAGGTCATATATGCTCCAATGACCACATCCTAGAGTAATCAGCTACTGTGGTTTGCCCCATGCCTCAGGGACATCCCAAGATACTGAACTTTTGCTGCTTGAACTGGTATAATCCTGGGGAAACAGACAAATTAGTTACCTTAGCATATCCCCTCCAGAGGTGTACATCCTAAACCAGACCATTTTTAGACTTTTCATCAGGAGTTTTAAATATGATACAGGGAGGAGACCACCACTAACTCCTGAGTTACACAAATGCCAGTGCCCTAAAGAGAAGATCTATTAATACCCTTTGCCAAGGACACAGAACCTTCCTTGAGTCCTTTGATTATAGGAGATAACCCTGTATATTTCCAAAGCAACATTTTTTTTTGGTACCAGGGATTGAACCCAGGGGTGCTTAACCACTGAGCCACATCCCCAGCCCTTTTTATGTTTTGAGACAGGATCTCGCTAAGTTGCTCAGGCCTCGATAAGTTGCTGAGGCTAGCTTTGAAGTCAGGATTCTCCTGCCTCAGCTTCCTGAGTCACTGGGATTACAGGCATGCCTGGCCAAAACATTGTTGCTAGTCAGAGAAGCAAAACAACATTTCTGCTGCTTGCAACCAAAATAATAGTAAGGAGTGCATCCATATCAGGTCCTTATTTAAGACAATCTGCTCTACTGAATGGGCACTGAGTCAATGACCCATATTCATTCTAACAGCAAAGCTGGACCATGTGTGAACACTTAATGCATATTGGAACGGAGGGTCGCTTATGTATTGATTTTAGAGTTCACATACAGAGCTCCAATTGGTCTCTCTTTGCAGGCATATCTAGAAAAGTCATGCCAATTTAGGATTGGGTTAGGTATAAGCAAAACGTCCAAAGTTGGTTGAGAAAAAAGGGAAGAAACAGAAGAGAGGAAGAGGAAATAGAGATACAGAAGAGAGAAAGATGGGAGGAGAGAAGAATTGTCTAAGAGGTGCCAGTCGTAGTTCCCATCTTTCCAGTTTTTTATTCCCAGTTTTTCCACAATTACCAAGGGGATTAATGAATGCCATGGGTGAGGAGAATCATGCAATCAGAGGATAAAGCTGAAGGGAGACTTTGGAAACTATATATTTCAACAGAGGAGGAAATAATATCTAGCTAGGCATAATGGTTTTTTTTTCAGGTCGAACAGCTCAATAGTTGCAGAGATAAAATCAGTACCAAATAAAAATAAAATCAATCTCTCTCCACCCCCACCCTTCCCAGTTAATGGATTTTCTAATGTGGAAAAAGTGAAGTAGCTTGGGAAGCTACTGTGAAATCCTTACCACTGTACTTACTCTTCAGCCTCCTCCTACCTGCCTCCTGGTCTTCGGAGTGTAGCCATATCTATGTAATGACATCAGCGCAGAATTGTGAGAACCCCTCAGGGAGACATTTACGAGTGACAACAGAAAACAGATATGTTATTCTGAACCATAAGACAAAATTTTAATGAAAAGTTTTCACTTTTTTTTGCAGTTCTAACTAGTTCAGACACGTAAATGGGTTAATTAACAGAGCCAAGAAGCTTAGTTGTTTATAAGGCTTATTTACACATTATGCATTCTTTTTAGTTCATACATGGACATTTGTCTTATTTATTTTTTCACCACCAACATAAATACTTGTATCATTACCAGTTATGTTTAAAACCATATCCTTTTCATTTGCACATGCAAAAACTTAATTTGCGGCAAAATCAATAGCCTATTTCTTGCAATAGTGACCATTTCATGGAAAGTTGCATTAATTACAGGTTATAAATTGAGTGAGAACTGAGATCAGCTAGTGTTCTATGATTAATAATTCCAAACTCCACAGCAGGTTTCTAATGGCAAGGTATCCTCTATGAAGTGCTCCAATTTTCTGTGATCCAATAATGTTTTGTAGACCAAAGTGAAACATGATCTTACAGGATTTAGGATGTCGTTTACTTCCTGAAAGAGGAGCTGGTCCAGAAATATATCAATTTAATTGAAGTATTTTAAAACATGATATTTGATACTTTGGTCTAATTATCTGTTGTGGTAAACTATGACATAAAAAATACAATTTGTGTTAAGTGGAAAAAAAATACCTGAGATACACAACTTATACGAAGGAAAGGTTTTATTTTGGCCTCAGTTTCAGTGGTTTTAGTGTATGGTCATTTGAGCCTATTGCCTTTGGACCTGTGGAAAGTCAGTACATCACAGTGGGGAGCACTGATGGGGGAAGCCTGTTCATCTCATGGAGGCTAGAAAGCAAAAAGAGTTAGGTAGTCCCAAGATCCCCTTCAAAGGTTTGCTACAAATGGCCTAATTTCCTCATGCTCATCCCTACCTCCTGAAAATACCACCACCTCCCAATAGGACCACAGGCTGGGTGCCTTTAACACATGGCCTTTGCAGGGCATTCAAGACTCAAATCATAGTACCATTTTAACCATTCTAAGTATACACTTTAATGGCAGCTAAATACATTCACAACATTGTGCAACAATCACTGCTATCTCTGGAACTTTTTCATGTTCCCCAAATGAAACTCCACATCCATTAAACAGTAATTTCTCACCCCTTACCCCAATATTTTGGTGGAAATTTAAAGGTTTGTACAGAGCATAAAAACATTTTTAACATTGATTCATACCCTCTTGAAGTAAACAAATTTTTAAGTAGAAATAAATTAGTGCCTTACTCAACTCTTTTCTCCTGTGGAATTCAAAGGAAACATGTGATTTCCACAGAGACACATTGCATAATAATCAGATATTTCTGCTTTGGATCTCTTTAAGACCTAAACCAATGGAAATTCCATGTGTAAAAGAGAAACGCTACAGGGAAACTTGGCCTGATGTTCATTAACTGAAAGTTTGGGTGTGTTCCTAACACCAAATTAATAATTTTAAACTCCAATCCCATTTGTCTCTTTGCATAAACAATGGGCATTCCCACATGTCAGATTGGTACACAGCCTTACTTTGTTTTCTTCCCAAGAAAATAAAAACTAAGCAGAGATATTTCTGCCAGAAAAAACTTCACCTGCTAAGTTCCAAATAACAAAACGAGCCTTTCTTCTCCCATAAAAATTTCACTCTATGGCTTGGTAACTGAATTAGAACCACAGTTCTACTACTAACTTAACACCTCTCACTCCTAAGCAAGTAATGGCATGAATTTTCAGCTCTGAGTCTTAATGATAAGAAACATATTTCCAAGCTGGGAGTGTGGCTAAATGGTAAATTGCTTACCTAGAATGTGCAAGGCAAAACCAGTGGTTTGATCCCCAGCAACACACAGAAACAATCCTGCATATTTCCTAAGAAGCAATTAAAGGCTATGAATTTTAAGACAAACTTTTCCTATAATAACAAGAACTCTATGCCTTAAAAGTGGATATAGTTTCTCTACAAAAGTATCCTGATTGGTTAAAGAGAAGTCACTTCCTTTGTTTTTTAAATTCTAAAAACTTTTAAAAATCAAACAATATAGTACAGGTTAATTATATGTACCTTAAATAGACATGATAGAACCATAATGGGTTGTTTCTGGTTCCTCCACATGACAAATACTCACTGCCCAGAAAAATTCCCTGCACATAGGGTTACCAGAGAAAATATAGGACTGTCAGTTAAATTTCAATTTCAGATTATTTTTTAAGAATAAGTACATCCTGGGGCTGGGATTATGGCTCAGTGGTAGAGCGCCTGCCTTGTGTGCATGAGGCACTGGATTCGATCCTCAGCACCACATAAAAAATAAATAAAATACAGCTATCATGTCCATCTACAACTAAAAAAAATTTTTTTTAAAAAGAATAAGTACATCCTAAATATTGCATGGAATGTATTTATAGTAAGAAATTATTCATTACTTATTCAAAATTCAAGCTTAAGTGAGAATCTTTCATTTTCATTTGCTAGAGTCTGGTAACCCTAGCTGCACACAAAGAAGATTCCTTAAATAATTCTAAAGGAAAGTTTCCTTAAATATATCTAATGCAACTCTTGCCAATCCGCAGAAGTACAAAAGGGACATTGGATTGTCAGAATACTGTATAAAATCTATCTACCTTTGTATGCTTTTAATATTTTGAAACTTAAAAACACTAGAAGCAAAACCGAAAATTGCTAAAGGATATTAGAACTAAACCTAAGGTATATAAGATTCAGTCAGAGAAACTGATCTGATTTCCATATGGTTATGAGATTAATAACTAATGGAATGGATGTTATTTTGTTATTATAGTCTAGAATTTTACTTTGCTTTCTCAGAGTAAATAAGTACTTTGAAATAGGTATCTTCAACCACATTACTTTCACAGAATTTTTCTTTAATATTTTTAAGGACATATCTTGGTTTTTTTACCCATTTTTTTTTCTCCTGGAAATCATATAAAATTTTGGCAATTGAGGAGTACAACCTAAAGAATATAAAAGGAATTTATGTGGCATTTATGGAAAATGGAACAGGGGTCTTCATTTTCAAATAAATATGGAGAGACCTCCTCTTCACATACTCTTCTACATTGACTCCAGTAGAGTCAAACTATGCACGTTCCTGAGAAATCACTGCTGCTCTGGCCCATTTGTCTATATATGTCATCTAAGGTTCCAATCCCCAAAGTGAAGATACAAATGTTTTTCCCCACCTGATAACAAGTCTTCTCATCTGAGCACAACAGAACACTCTGAAGCCTATCTGTTTGTAAAATACCTCCTTCACTTTTTTCCTGCAGCTCCTCTCTCCATATAGGCTAGAGATTGTTAAATCTAAGACAGATGCCTTCCTGTCCTTATTAGCCTTATGTATTAGTCAGGTTTCCATTGCTGTGACAAAATACCTGAGATAAAACAACTTAAAGGAGGACATACTTATTTTGGCTCATGATTTCTAAAGTTTTATTCCATGATTATCCAGTCTCTTTTGGGTCTATGGTATGGTAGTATGTCATGACAAGGATATATAGTAGAGGAAGCTTCTCATCTCATGGCACCTACTCAGGAAGGAAAAAGAGAGGAAGGAGCTGAGGGTCCCAATATCCTTTTCAAGATCACCCCCTTCCCAATGCCATAACATCTTTTCACTATGCCCCAATTCCTAAATTTCCACAGCCTCCCAATAGTGCAGCAGGCTGGTGACCAAACCTTTTAACACATAAGACTTTGGGGTACACTCATGATCCAAACTAGAACACCTTATGTTAGCCTTTTGTAAAAGATCTTCCTTATGCTACTTCAACTAAGCATACCTTCATTCTTTGGATCATTCAGCAAATATTCAGAGAGAATTTGCTGATCTAGATTCCAGGGATACAGGGGTAAACAAAAGAAACCATTCCTACTGCGATGGTCAATTTTAGGTGTCAGCTTGCCTGGGTTAGGGGATATCTGGATTGCTAGTATAGCATTATTTCTGGGTGTTATCTGTGAGGGTGTTTCTGGAGGATATTGGTATATGAGTAGATTGACTAACTGAGGCAGATCTGCCCTCAATGTGGACAGGAACCATCCAATTAAGGGAGAAAAAATATTACAGCGACACAGCCACTTCAATGTTTATAGTACCTCAATTCTGAATAGCTAAACTGTGGAACCAACCTACATGCCCTTCAATAGATGAATGGATAAAGAAACTATGGGATATATACACAATGGAATATTACTCAGCAATAAAAGAGAATAAAATTATGGCATTTGCAGGTAAATGGATGGAATTGGAGAATATCATGGTAAGTGAAGTAAGTAATCCCAAAAAACCAAATGCAGAATGTTCTCTCTAATAAGTGGATGCTGATCCATAATGGGGGAGAGGGGCATGGGAAGAATGGAGGGACTTTGGTCAAAGGGGAGGGAGGGGAGGGAGGAGACATGGGGGCAGGAAAGATTGTAGAATGGGATGGACATCATTGCCCCAGGTACATGTATGACTGCACATATGGTGTGATTCTACATCATGTACAACCACAGAAATGAAAAGTTGTGCTCCGTTTGTGTAAAATTAATCAAAATGCATTCTTCTGTCATTTATATCTAAGTAGAATAAATAAATTAGAAAGAAAAATATAAATTCATGTTCTCTCTCTCCTGGATCTGTCCTTAGTCCTCTGCCCTCAGATATCAGAACTCTAGGTTCTCTGTCCTTTAGGCACTGGGACTTGCACCAACCCCCTGCCCACAAATTCTCAGGCCTTTGGCCTCTGACTAAGTCACATCTTCCCTGTTTTTGAGTCTTTCAGGCTTGGGCTGAATTACAACACCAGCATTTCAGGGTCTTCAACTTGCAGATGGCCTGATGTGGTACTTTTCAGCCTCCAAAACTGATTGTATGAGCCAGTTTGCCTAATAAATATCTCTCTCTCTCTTCCCCCACACCACTCTCCTATTGGTTCTGCTTCTTTGAAGAGGCCAAACTAATGTGCCTACTCTTATAGATTTCACATTCTAGTAGGAGAAGACAAAAAAAATTAATAAACCAACATATGAATGTTATTTTTTTAAAATATTTACGTACTTAACATGATGATAAATATTTATTTATTGTACCTTAACATGATTATTTGACATAATGGTAAGTACTTTGGGGGGAACTGATAAATGGGCATGCAGCAGGGATAGGGTGGTGATTACAGTCTTTAAGAAGTGACAGTTGAAATGGATAGAACTTGAGAACATTATGTTAAGTGAAATAAGCCAAATTCAGAAAGTCAAGGGTCCTATGTTTTCTCTCATATGTGGAAGCTAGAGATATAAAAGAAAAAGAAAGGTGGAGGGGGTTTCTCATGAAACTGAAGGGAGATTGGTAGAATAGAGGAAAAGGGCAGGAGGAGGGAGGAGGAGAGGGAAAGGAGAAATACTGGAGAATGATATTAACCAAATTATATTGTTATATTGTGTGCATGTATAAATATGTAACCACCCATCCCTTTATTATGTACAACTATAATGCCCCAATTAAAAAATGTGTAGGATAAAAAGAAGTGACATTCAAGCAGAAGCTTGAAGATAGGGGGAGAAATAGGTCTATGGAAAGGTATTTCAGACAAAAAGTGTAGCCAGGGCAAAGGCCCTGAGGCAGAGACATGCAAATCCAATTCTAAATATACAGTTCTGTAGCATGCAATATTTCAATTCCACTTTAGATCTAGATTGAATCCTCTTCTAGGATGATTGAAGTATTTGCATTTCTGTCTCCACATGCATCATGCATGTCAGCTCTGCAGACATTTCTCCTTTGCCAGTTGCTCCCTGCTAGAATTTGCCAACAGTGGTGACAGAAGTAGTCTGGAAGCCAAGAGGCAGAGAAGGCATTTGCCAGAGGCATTTGCTCTTTCCTGGCTACTTGCTGTTTCCTGTCAGCACCACCTGCAAATGACCTTTCACCTTGGGAATAGGTGGGTTTTGGTCAGCTTTTTCACTGCTGTGACTAAAAGACCTGACCAGAACAATTGTAGAGGAGGAAAAGTTCATTTGGGGGCTCACAGTTTCAGCGGAGTCCATAGACTGATGGCTCCATTCCTCGAGGTGAAGCAGAACATCATGGTGGAAGGGTATGGCAGAGGGAAGCGGCTCACATGATGATCAGAAACCAGAGAGAGAATCTCCACTCACCAGATACAAAATATATACCCCAAAGGCATGCACCCAATGACCTACCTCCTCCAGCCATACCCTACCTGCCTTCAGTTACCACTAAGTTAATCCCATGGGGGGGGGGGTAGTTAATTCACTGATTATGTTAAGGCTCTCATAACCCAATCATTTTACCTATAAACTTCTTACATTATCTCACAGATGAGCTTTTGGGGGACACCTCACATCCAAACCATAACAAGGGGTGAGGACCAAGTTTCAGCTTTTATCCTATTTCCAAAACCACCCCCATCAGACTCCTTGAGGTACCTGCTACCACAGAGCAGCTGCCCCTCAGAGTCCCCAGTCCACATCTGCTAATCCTCTGTTTCCCTTTGTTCCCACTCCCCTTGAGGCCTGAGCTATTTCTTGCACCCTCTTCTGTCTCCCTATGATCTCAGTTCTCTCTTTGGCCTTTTCAGTTGTCCATCACACATTCGACCAATTCCCAACACTGAATTCTCTGTGTTAAGATCACTAATGGAGTTTCTTTTTCCTGACTGGAACTTGACTGATACAGAGAGCTAGTATGTAACCCTCCTAAAGTCACAAGCTATATTTTATTCATCTCTGACTCTGAACACTTAAGCAGGAAACCTAGCATATCATAGTGCTCAATAAAGGTTTGTTGAATGAGTAATGAACGAAGTCATATCTACTCACAGGCATGGTAAATTAAGACAAATTCCCGGATGCTTGATACCTGACCTCAACTTTTCCATAAAGCATTCAGAAAATTGGCTTAGTATGCCTTGTCAGAGTCCCTAAATGCAGGGAGTTAATATGAACAGCAACCCCCACTCTCCACTCCCATCCAGCGTGCAGAGGGAGTCTGTGCCAGGTGGGAAGAGGGTGCACACAGAGAACACAGACAGGAATAACCAAGTCCTTGGGCAGGCTACCATTAGTCCAGAGAGGTTTTGAAACAAAAAGAGAGTGTTTGGCTTAAAATAATTTACTAAAATCATTAGAGTTTGGCCCACTGCCCACCCACGCTCTGCCAAAACATCAGCCACTTTCTGACAGGGATTCATAGCAAGGCACTGAGCAGCTTATTTTAGTCTGGTCAGAAAATATAAAATAGCATCTCTCTGGGGATGCCTGTGCACTAAGGAAATACCATACCACATTTCAAATGCTAGGCTATATTCCTACAAGGAAATTTAGTTGTAATAAAAATGAAGCAAAGGTACCTAGAAGTAGATTTGCACAGGGCCTTGCATGCAGTGAGCATGCAATAAATATTTGTTAAATTATTCTATTGACACAAATGACCCTAGAGAACTCGGATTGCTTTGGATCCCACAGCAAGCAGGTGAGAGAGAATATTTGACACAGATACTTTTTGATGTACTTTTCCATCCTGGCCACTGTTTCAAGATACTCTCTTGTTTAAGCTATTATACTAGCCTATAGACTTTACTTTTTTGCTACTGGCTGTAGATCACACTCCACATTGCTATCATTTGTTCTCCCAAACCTCCCTTGCTTCGTTCAATCCCAGCTTTGTTAATCGCTCACTGTGTGGCTTTAGATAATTTTCTTCACCTCTCTTGGTTTCATCTTTTATTAAAATGGGGATAATAATAGTATTTACCTTATAGCACTGGCATAAGAGTCTGAGTAAGTTAATGCATCTAAAGCACTTAGGACAATGCCTGGCACATTGAAAGAACAACATAGAAATGCAAGCTCAATTCTTTTTGAGTGGATGAGTCTGTTGCTGCTGCCATCACCAGAGGACATCCAGCTCCATCACTCTTCCAATGTGGAATCTCACCAGTGATTCTCCAGGGAGTTTCAGACTAGGGCTACATCACTGGTCCCTCCTCTTCCAAGTTTCCAATTTCTTGAACTGAGAAGCTACCAGTTTCCTCCAGGTCTCCTGCAAAACTGTCATTGTGGAACTATCTGGCTTTTGATTATGCCCGACTAGAGCCAAGTTCAAAAGCTTCCTGAGGAACGCTGTCCTTCCCACACAAGTGAGGCATAGCCAGTGCACTCTGAAGGAAGTTGCAGGCAAGGTCACTGTCTCTTCTGACTGCTCTGATCTGTACATGTTTGTATTCCTCCTCCTTCATCAATGGCCTTCCTAGGCACCTCTGCCATGGCTTCCTTTTATGTGTGTGTTTGGTATGGGGTGAGGGGAAACACTTTTCTCCACTCTGACTCTGTAGTTTTCCATTCCTATAGAAGAATATCTATCAATCTACCTATATGTATATATAGATAGATCAATAGATAGATGATAGATAGATAGATAGATAGATAGATAGATAGATAGATAAACCTAGCCAGTGCAGTATGACAGAAACAAGAAATGAAGGACATAGTTTTCAAAGGGAGAAATAAATGTCTTTATTTGTAGATGATTTTATTGTGTATATAGAAAACCCTGGGGGAATCTACCAAAATATACTCAAATCAGTAAATATCTTAGCAAGGCTGTAATACATAAAATCAAAATCCTAAAATTAATTTCATTTCAATATATTATCACCAAAGGTTGGAAATTGAAATTAAATGAAGAATAGAATAAAAAAATCATTCAACCTACCAAAATGAATAAATCCTGTAAAAGATGTTAGATTCTTTGCTGAAAACCACCAAATATTGCTGAAATAAATGGAAAGATATAAAAAGGCTCTAACACCCCAAAGAAACTGAAATATAGTGATGACTGCTATTACTACATTTGAAATACTAGTTGGTTTCATGTTGCTTCTGGATAAAAATCCAATAGCAGATATGATTTTCCTACTCAAACCTCCAGTGACCTTTCCAGACTCATCCTCCATCTTTCCCTCTCCTCCCCAAATCTCCTATCTCCTCACCCCCTCTGATATGTTGGAAGATTCCATTAAATGGGCCTCAAACCACCCTGTCACTGCCACCACCACCATTGTCTGGTCTTATTGTCTTTGTATGTAAACACATACAAAGACATTTCTTTGTAGTTGGAATGCCTTCTTTCTACCTCTTTGTCATCTGACACACTCCCCCTCAACCTTGAAGACCTTTAAAACCTGACTCTATGAAGCCTCCTGATGCCCTTCCAAGAACACATAATGAGTCTTGTCCTCTGGCATCAAACAAGACTTTATATCTCTGCCATATTCATGATCACAATACACACAATCTCACACATACTTACATATCTGTTTCTTCTTACCGGAATTTAGTCTCCCTGGAGGTCAGGAAATACAAAGAAAACCAATGACTATTTCTTCAGTGATCAATGAAGTTGTTATAATAAATGATGAATAAATGAACAGAGACAAATCGATGATTTAAAAACCACTCAAAACGTGCAGATGGAGTTATCCATTATTCACGACCTTAAATAGGAGCTGAATTGACAGTCTTTCACCATTGCTTTTAAGGAGAAGTAGGTGAGAGTTTGGATCAGATACCCTAACTTCTGACTCTATGATTCCAGGAGATTTGGGAGAAAGTTTCTGTATGGGTGTTAGTGTACTTTGCTGGATATCAATAAACTGAAATTGGTCTCTGATTTCATCTTATGTCACTCAATTTTTAAACTAAGAAAGTGTGTGTGTGTGTGTGTGTGTGTGTGTGTGTGAAGGGGGGGGAGGGAGAGAGGGAAAAGGAGAGGGAGATATACACCAAAAGTTGATTCTCAGGCTAATAAATGACCCAAAAGTTCACAGAAGAAAGAATTCAGCTTTACTTGAATTACATACAAGAGGTTCTCTTCCAAGCTGGACCATCTGAAAAATGTAAACTTAACCTATTCCTATTACCAAAGAAAGTCAAACACAGAGAAAGCATGGAAAAAGTGATAAAGAAAGGTAGGTGCTACAAGAAAGTAAAGGAACTGACAATGGGATAAAAAAACACAATAGACAATTGACAGTAAGATGAGCTATGAGACGTCCTAGATGACTCAGAAAAGCTGGCTGTCCAAACAACTTCAAATCTAAAATTGCAATGTTTATTTAAGTAATGCAGAAAATGAACAAAATCAAGCAGCAAAACCACTAACAGATTTTTCTCGACAAATATGTAGCACATCTAGTTCAAAATAATACCTCTTTTTATTTAAGAAGTTTCTCCCTCTTTCAGACTCCAGTTCCTTACATGTCATTTTTTAGAAATGGACGTCAAAGAATAATTCTGGGAAAAAATCACTCGTAATCACTTTAACAAAACAAATATATGTTTACAATATTAAAATTGTTCAATCTCGATGTGAAATGTTGATTTGCAAAACAAAATAAGTTAACTGTTTAGACAATTCAACACATAACATGTAAAACATTGGTTAGCCATCTAACTCATTCCTTTTCACTTTTTCTCTTCCTTTTTATTCATAGATTAAAGAGAAAGATAACTTTCCCACTTTTTTTGAAGTTTCCAAAGAGATTTTGATTTGCAAAGACAGATAACGTTTTTTCTATATCATCTAAACATTAGATTATATTCAAAGATGGACTCCCCTCAGATGCTCCCATAATGCCAGGTGCTAAGGTATCCTTTAAAATCTCAAATTCAAACTTCCTTAGGCTTTATACATAGCTTATCCCTAGTCACCCAAAGAAAGTTATTGTGACCAATAATAATTTTTCTTGACATCTAACATATATGAAAATAAGAGTTTTTAAGAAATGAAAATCCTTAAACACAGGCATCCTTATAAAAATTATAATATTACCCTAATTTTTAGACCAGTAATTATTCTCAATTTTTCAAGAGGAATAAAAATTCCTGCCTAACACTTATGTGGCATATGGCCAGCAGATCTAATTATAAGTTGGAAAATGTGTAACTCCATAAGCGAAATGAGAGTCAACCACCTTCGGCTAAAGTTCATTATAATCTCAAATATCCTATACTGTTATCCATGTAAGTACACTTATATTTGTCAGATCACTTGGGGAAAATTTTATTTCATAAACATGATCAGTGAACTTTTGACATGAAGGCCACTAATGATTTTTTTAACTTTATTTGTTTATTTTTTATGTGGTGCTGAGAATAGAACCCAGTGCCTCACATGTGCTAGGCAAGCGTTCTACCACTGAGCTACAAACCCAGACCCCACTAATGATTTTTAATGCTGCTGGACAGGAATTCTGAGAGAAATTTTCTTAGGCAAAATTATGAAACATAATCATCAGCCCTTTCTTATTTCCTTTCTGTTCCTGCCCCTTGATATGGTATTAAATTATATTAAAATATTAGCTATAGAGGGCTCTGCCATTGATCCTATCAGGAGCATTCTTATTTCCTTGGAAAATAGTCCATTAAAAATTGGGAAGCTTGGCCGGGCGTGGTGGTACACACCTGTAATCCTAGCACTTTGGGAGGCTGAGACAGGAGAATCATGAGTTCAAAGCCAGCCTCAGCAACAGCGAGGTGCTAAGCAACTCAGTGAGACCCTGTCTCTACATAAAACACAAAGTAGGCTGGGGATGTGGCTCAGAGGTCGAGTGCCCGTGAGTTCAATCCCTGGTACCAAAAAAAAAAAAAAAAATGGGAGGCTTAAGTATCAACGAAATGAAGCAATAATAGTGGATATATTAGAAAAAGAAGGCCTCAATTTACCAGCCTGGCACTGTGCCCAGGCCTTTGTACCTTTCCTGTTCAGAAGTATGAAGCTCAGGGGAGCTGCTGACCCCTACCAAGATTGTCTTCTCCCTCTTCCTTCATGTCCCTGAAGCTGCTCCAGTGTCACCATGCCTTCCAATTCCTACCAACACTGATGAATAAACAAAGATTGCTGCTTTGGGGAGAAAAAGGACTTCTGGCCAAATCATAAATAAACTGAAAAGATTTGAAATGGTCTACTTAAATGATAAGCCCCTTGTCCTGTCCTTAGCTGAAGTGTAAGTGCATGAATTCAGCCAGTCTCCTACCTCTTCCTCCTCACCCCGTTGCATGTCAGTTGAAGCATTCGTTCATCTTCAGTCCACATCAAGCCTTTTCACCTTCTTCAAAGGCTGTGGGTGGATAGTCTTTTGACCTGAATGATTTGCCTGAGTCCCCCAACCCCCAAAATGTTAATGCTGGCAAATGAGATCAGAGAATTTACAATAAATAGGTCCTATCTTTCAGCCATGGGGGTTTCTCTCTGCTCCTGGTCAGTTATTTCTGAGTTTAATGCTTCAGAACCATTATCCATACCCTCTTTTCTACACACCCCTTCAGTTGTGTTAGATGAGCATTTTGCTCTTTTTTTTGTGGTGGTACTGGGACTAGAACCCAGGACCTTGTGCATGCTAGGCAAGTAGTCTGCCACTGAGTCACATACTCAAAGACAGCCCCACTCTTGTATTTTGAGACAGAGTATTGTTAAGATGCCTAAGGCTGGCCTCAAACTTGCAATTCTCCTGCCCCAACCTCCTGAATAGCTGAGATTATAGGTTTGTAACACCCACCTGACCAGATGTCGGTAATTCCTAATGCTGTCTCTGTCACAGGATTTGTACATGCACACACATGACTTTACATACCATTTCAGTATGCTCTTAAGAACCCTTATATTAAGAAACTTTAACTACGTAGAAAATCCTATTAGAAACAAAGTTTACCCTGTGTGTTAGTAAGATTTGTGTCACTGTGACGAAAATACCTAATAAGAACATCTTAGAGAAGGGAAAATGTATTTTGGCTGACAGTTTCCAAGGTTCAGTCCATGGTGGGCCTACCCCATTGCTCTGGGCCTAAGATAAGGCAGAACATCAAAGCAGAAGGATATAGCAGGGGAGTGTGACTGACCTCATAGTGACTGGGAAACAGAAGGAGAAAAGGAAAGGGGGAACTTCTTTAGGGAAGATGAACCCTTCCAGGACATTCCCCCAGTGACCCACCTCCTCCAGCCACACCCCACCTAAGTACAGTTATCACTCCATCAGTTCATTCAAACTAGGATGGATTGATTAGGTCACAGCTCTCATAATCCAATAATTTCATCCTTGAATATCCCCACATCAACACAGGAGCTTTTGGGGGACATCTCGTATCTAAATCATAACACCCTAAACTTATAAAGTCTTCCATCTATATAGTACAGATCAGCTCAGATGGTTAGGGAACAAGTTTCATGGGACTCATCTTTGGAAACCCTCACTATTACTTAAAATATCTCTTCATCTTAGGCTACATTCAAGATCTATATAGTCAAAGATTCAAGCTTCACTTATTTTAGCTGGAGGAATGCCAATTAGTCTACAAATTTTGCCCAAGGCTCCATTTTTCCATTACCCAAAACATAATATGAAATGATCCTTTCTTTAGAAAAAAATCTCACAAATAGTTTATGCTTTCATCTTCATGCCTGTATGTTTCCTACATCATATTTTTTAAAGGTGAGGAAGAAACACTATTAGGATGAGAAAATAAAATAGCATTTGTTGAATACTTACGGTGTCACCGTTCATGAGTTTTAGAGAGCAACTATGTAACAACTTAGCTTGTTCAAGCATAATCGAGATACAATTATTCTCGTGTAGAACAAATCTTGAGACCTGAAGAACTTAATGGTGTCATTATAATTACTGAGGATTATAATTACTTTTGGATTATGATTGTTCATTAATTTGATGATGACAGTTTAAGTGCAATTTGGCTCTTTAAGGAGACATTTTTGCATTTATATATTGAAATATAAGGATGATAGTGTTTAAAAAGCAGTTTCAAAGCATTATAACATCTGTTAATAAACCCCCAATGTTACTTTGAATCTGAAAAGAGAGTAGGTGGAAAGAGAAAGAAAGAAATAAGTAGAAATGTTGCAATTTGGTTTTTTTTTTTTTTTTTTTAAAGAGGCATTTGTGTTCAACATTTCTGAGCATGCATGCATTCTTCCCACAGAACTTGAAAAGAGATTCAAACATCAAGAGCATACTTGTGGGCTCAAAGATAGCCAGACTGAGTACAATGAAGGCTACAGCTGTGGGACATAGTTTTGGAACCAGATAAAGGGATGAATTCCTAAATCTCACATCTGCCTCATCGGAACATCTCAGGCAGGATGAATGATCAGATTGTTGTCTTCGGTAGGGAATAAGGGACCCAGGATGTAGGGTTGCTCCATATTTGGGAGAACAGAAGAGTGCGAGGTTTGCAGTAATCTGGTTATTATAGGAGCAAGGAACTTTTCTTAAAGCTCTTTCCAAAGCAAGCCTGTGACTGCTTTTTTGACTATAAAAAGAATTGGTCATAGGTTCTGTTTATTTGAAATATTTAGAAAGGCTGATGGAAATTTTTGTGTATGGGTATGCCCTAAATCCCTCTCAGGAGCTTCTATTACATATGCCTTCTTGTTTCTCCTACTTCTTTGTCCTCTCAGAAATAACTTGCTAGCCATCCCCTGTGGGACTTCTTGCCTGAGCCAGAAAATGGCTCTTATTGTTTTGTTTTTTAATTATTGATTGACCTTTATTTATTCATTTATTTATATGCAGCACTGAGTCTCAAACCCAGTACCTCCCACATGCCAGGCAAGCGCTCTACCACTGAGCCACAATCCCAGCCTGTGCCTCTAATTGCTTTTTATTGCCAGACTCCTCTAGCCCTGCTGCCCTGCAACAAGCCTCCTTTCCCTGCTGCCCTACCTCTGCTAGCAGGTCTTGGTAGAGAAGAGCTGTCTTCTCTGAAGAGACTTACCTTAGTGAAGGCCTTGTTTGTCCTTCTCTCAGAGGGCATCTTAAACTTCTTCGTTAAAACCACTTAATGAGAACAGTTTATTTCAGAGGGGTTTTATAGTGACTTATCCTCCCCATAACAAAAGGGCTCAAATTTAGTGATTATTTTCAATATATGCATACTTCCAAGTTCTTTGCATGAATCTACTCATTAAATCCTCACAGTAACTAAAGATTCATTTTGCCTGCTCTTAAGCTTTGTAACAAAGGAATCATACATTATGTGCTCTTTTGAGGAGTTTCTTTCACTATTACATCTGGGAGATTTACCTAAACTGCTGGAAACAACAGTTTATTCTTTTTCATGGATGTGTAGCACTCAATTTAGAAAATGAGATCAGGATTTTCTAGCTTAGGTTTATATGTAGACAGAAAACACCACATATTTTTTTCCCTATTTAGTTCCAGGATTACTCAAGCTTAAGTTACTCAAGTTCTTTATGGATATTTTAATTACACTATGAAAATAAGGTTTAGCCAAAACAAAAAAGAAGAGGAAAACTTTTGGGGTTGAGAGTATTTTGCAATCAAGAGTAAGTGGGGATTCTAAAGCTCTTCTTTGGGCTCCCTGGATCTTAACAAAATTTAGCAAAAAATAGAGAAAAACAACTCTTTGGAAAGAGAGGCCAGAACTTGAGAAGATGGGAGAAAATATGTGGTTAAACTTCTAATAACGAGTCCCATTCTCTAAAAATTAAACTTCCAGGTAACTCTTTAATACTAGTTATTTTCTAGCTCACACAGCACAGTGTGGTATACTGAAGATTGACTCTAAGTGTGTCTGTTTAACCCATAGATAAACTGGTATTTGAAAACTTAAATTTTAGATGGTGAGCATCTCCTGATTACGTATTCTAAATCCATAATTTGCAAAAGAATAAAAAAGAACCCAGTAACTTTTTTCAGAAGAGAACACACAATAAAGTCTCATTAAAATTTTAGGAAAAAATACATAATTCTCTTTGTTTTAGCAGAATTTTCACCCTTGTTCAAATTAAATACTTATTGAGTGTCTACTATATGTAAGTTTCAATAATAGATGTTGTGATGAATATCTAAATAAATGAGAGACTTTTCTTCTGTTGAGATATTTCACATTGGGAAGAATAAATGAGTCAAAAATACAAAAGGTAACTGAGCATGGTGGCGCACGCCTATAATCCCAACGGCTCAGGGGGGCTGAAGCAGAAGGATTGCGAGTTCAAAGCCAGCCTCAGCAATTTAGTGAGCCCCTAAGCAACTCAGTGAGACCTTGTCTCTAAGTAAAATACAAAAAAGGGCTGGGGATGTGGCTCAGTGGCTGAGTGCTCCTGAGTTCAATCCCTAAAACCAACCAACCAACCAAACAAACAAACAAAAAATACAAAAAGTAACCAGGCATGGTGGCACACGCCTATAGTCCAAGCAGCTTGGGAGACTGAGGCAGGAGGATTGCAAGTTCAAAGCCAGCCTCAGCAACTTAGCAAGGTCCCTAAGCAACTTAGGGAGACTTTGTCTCAAAATAAAAAATAAAAAGGGCTGGGAATAGTGGTTAAGCATCCCTGAGTTCAAACCCAGTACCAAAAAAAAAAAAAAGTAAAACAATAAATAAAGCTGCAGAAAATGATGAGCACCGGAAAGATACACATAAATAAATAAGTAGATAAACATGAGAAACAAAAGAAAAGACTAACTGAGTAAAGTTCTAAAGAGAGAAAAGATGTTGGAGAAGTTGGCTATAGCTTTGGCTTTGAGGATGAACAGAATTTTGGTAGTAGAGAGAGACTGGAGAGGAGGTTACACTAAATAAAGAAAATGGCAAGGACAAAGCCATGGAGGCTAGGCAAATCTGGGTATATTAGGAGGAGAACAATAAATAATGCAACAGATAATAATGCACCACTAGGCTTATAAAGGATAGTCTGACTCTTCCTCCTTGTGGTTGGAGGGCACTAAACCATTTCTCCAAAAATGTATTGCACTTACTTATTGTGTTCATTTTCCAGGCCTGCCATAACCAAATGTCACAGACTGGGGGCTTAGAAAACAGAAATTTATTTTCTCACAGTTCTGGACTGTGGAAGTCCAAGATCAAGGTGCTGGCAGAGTCGGTCTCTCCTGAGACCTCTCTCCTTGCCTCGCAGATGGCTGCTTTCTTTCTCCTTGTGTCCTTACATCACCTTCCCTCTGTGTGTGTTCATCCCCAGCATTTCTTCTTCTTTTTATAAGGCCACCAGTCTTTATGAGCCCTGATTTTAAGACCTCATTTAACCTTAATCACCCCTTTGGAGGACCTATCTCCAACTATAGCCACATTGTACATTACTGGCAGTTAGAGCTTCAACATATGAATTTGGCAAAGTGGGGACACGATTCAGTCCCTAACACTTAAATAATCTCCCCCTGCTTATCATAAGGAAGAGATCTGGCCTCGGATTCCAAGAGCCTTAGCCTGAAACATGCACATAAATATTTCTTGATGCATTTTTTTTATAGATTTAGAGGTAGAGTGCTAAGTATGTAGGTTGAAGTCAAATGATGATGCTAAGGAGAGGTATTTAAATATTTTAGAATAAAGGATGAGAGTAGAGGTTTTATGGTGAGAAGTACTGTTTAAGAGAATTACTCTGTGAGCAATGTAGACGGTTGGCTGGAGCTAAGAGGAAAAGGAGGCAGGAAAGCTAGTTAGGAGTCCAGCACTGTGACTTAGGCAAAAGGTACTGAAGATCTGAATGTTAGTGGTGGTTTAGGGGAAGAAGACAGTGGAGGGGAAGACCTATTCCAAAGCTGAAATGTGACAATTAATTAGAATTAGGAAACAAGGACAGGAAGCAATTAAAGAAAACTGAGGTTTTTGAACTTGGTGAATTGACAAAATTGGTAATTAAGTGATAGTGCTAAATACAATGAGTTTGACAAGTAGTTGGGCTATCTGGATGCTACCTGGGGTGATCTCCAATGTGGAGGAGGGAAAGAATCTGAATTTGTTTAGTTCATTTTACAGCAGAAAATAGGAAATGTGGGTATGTTGTCCAAGAAAAAGCCACCAGAGTGAGCTGCACAGCAGCCAAAATTTTGTCTGTTTTATTCACTCCTACATCCCCAGCTCCTAGTTCAAGGCCTGGCACATGTATAATGTTTAAAAACATATTTATCCAGTGGATGATATGAAGATCAAAGAGTGACCTACATTGCATGAAAGAGGAGGAAGAAGGGAAGCAAAGAGGAAGAACAATTAGTCCGCCTTACTTAATTTTGAATGACTTCACTGTAAATTATGTGAAACACAATAGATAATCCTAAAAATCAAATAAAGAAAAAACAATTTCAGTATCTGCAAAAAAAAATACACGTATTTGATGTTGTTGTTGGTGGGGGGGATGTTAAAAATGTGTTATCAAATAGCAGCACCTAGTGACCAGTTCCAAAACCACATGAGGACTTTTCAATGTCTTAGGGTTTTCACAGTACTCAGCCAAGAGACGTGGAAATTTTTAGAAATTGACCAGTTCTGCTGTGGTAATGTCACAGGAGAAAAGATGTCTCCAAAGAAGAGTTCCAGGAGTTCCCAGAGAGAAGGGGGAGACTGACTCAGGATCAGTAATGTTCTTAACGTGTGACAGAAGGATTTCAGCACGTGTGTATCAAAGACAAAGACAGAGGTTTATTTAGGAAAGTAGATACAAATTCAGAGGAGAATGGGGATGACCTCAAAAGAGACTCCTTTGGGGTAAACCAAGGAATATGTATTCAAGGAAGAATGCAGGCTATCCCCAGAGGGAGAAACAGCAACCTGTGGGTGAGGGATGTTAATATCTACGAAGGGATAGTTGCTGGGGTCTGGTGGGGTGGAGCTACATAATTTCATGCCCATTTTCCCTGTGCTTGTGCACTGCCCTCAAGTCACAAAGGCATGAGCCAAGGCATGTAGCTCAGGAGTTGGTATTGTGCATGGGTATTTTCTGCATTTCAATGGCATATGGGTATTTCCTTTGAGTCTCAGCAACTCTCCCTTTACTCCCAAATTTCTATCTTAGTAGCAACCACAATAACAAATATTAATAATTTAAAAGACACTCTCCTATACTTTATCTCATTTGGTAACTGAGATGGATTATTGTTGTTAAATAAAATTGACGCTGACATAGAGAAGAGAGTTGGAGTCTGGGCAGTCTGGCATGGCTGAATATGGCAGGGCAACAGGGCAGCCAGAGAGGAAGGCTGGTTTCTGTACAAGTTTTATTTGAACAATTTGAACAGAGTGTAGACCAGAGGTACATCTCTGCCCTCTGTTGCAGAAATGGTAGGCCATGAGAAGTGGCAAGCAGGAGAAGGGGGACAATCCACTGCAGTTCTCACCACTATTTGAAAAAAAGCTCCAAGGAGAGCCAAGCACATGCGCGCACACACACACACACACACACACACACACACCCCTCCCCAAACTCAGGTAACAGTTTCACCCAGTTTTTTAATCTCTCTGTTGATTTCCACTTGAATTTCTCTCAGCAACCTTTTTTAACCTTTTCCACTCTGAAACTCTGAACACTGATTGCAGAGGCAGACTGCTCTGGGGTTTGAATGCCAGTTCCAATACTGTATGACCTTGGAAAAGTTGCTTAATCTCACAGTATCTCAGTTTCACCCTCTATACAATGGGAATGATAACAGAACATATGGCCTAGGTTTATTATAAGAACTATATCAGTTAATATATCTCACACACTTAAAAATACCTATCCCATAATAATGTTAGCCATTGTTTTGCTAGCACTGTATTATAGCTATGTATTTACATTTTTGGTCTCTTCCCCTGGGACTATGGTTTTCTTGAGTGTTAAAATCTCATCATCTTTGAATCTCCAGCACTTATATGTGGCACATAGTGGGTCCAGGTAAGAAGTTAGCCTCAGAGCATTCAGAATAGCAGGCTATCTGAACAGTTTTCTGGAACACAAGGCTATTTAAACCAGGACATGTCAGAAGACTCAGGCAGGCTGTCAGTTTAGAATTCTGAGCTGTCCCCAATTTGTTGAATGGGGCAGGCTGAAAAAGTCAGGCACAGTGACAGGAACCTGGAAAGGGATCCACTTATCAGAATTAAGGATACAGTGAGCAATAGGATTCAGGATTCAGGAAGAGGACAGCAACCTTGATATCGGCACTGGAGCAAATCCAAGGCTGAGCTCTCACTGCAAATTTGCTGAACTGATTCAACAGTCTTCAAAGTCTCTCTTGTTCCTATTATTTCTCACACTGTTATCAGAGTTAGCTTCCTAGTCTCTGATTATACCACTTCCTTTGCTCGTAAACGTTTAGTGGCACACCGTGCCAGCCACTGTCTCACCTTCAAGCCTGCCTTTCTATCTCTGCTTTGCATTACTGAAACCCGGACTTTGCAAAAAACTACCCTTCTATTGGCGGGCTGGTTCCAAGTTCAGCTCTGCCAACAGTGGGCGCTAGAGAGAGAGAGAGAGAGAGAGAGAGAGAGAGACCACCAGGTTAGAGAAGAAAGGGTTCCTTCTGTGTCCAGACACACCCTAGCAAACATACTTCCATGGCCAGCAGACCTTCCGTTAGTTCTTATACCAGTTCTTGATACCAGTTTGCCCTTTTCTGACCCTTAAAGAGCCAGCCTTGTTATGGTCCCTTCAGAGACATCAGATCAGCACCAACCAGTCCATTCCTCCCAAGCCCTTCATGGTTCAGTGCACAGACCCATAGGCCCTTCCTGTGAGCTCAGAAATATCAACACTTCCCAGTTCAAGTTTTAGCTCTGTAGGACTTTTCTAAACTTCTAAGGTTTTTTTTTTTTTTTTTTTTTGCTTTGTTTTATTTTGTTTAAATGTTGGTAAAAATCTGATATAAAAGTTCCCATCTTAACTATTTATGTACTCAGTCCAGTAGTGCTCAGTACATTCACATTGTTATGCAAACAATCTCCAGAACTCTTTTCATCTTGCAAAACAGAAACTCTACCCGTTAAATAATAATTCACGGGGCTGGGACTGTAGCTCAGTGGTGGAGTGCTTGCCTAGCATGCTGAGACACTGGGTTTGATCCTCAGCACCACATATGAATAATAAATGAATAAAATAAAGATCCACCAACAACTAAAAAAATATTAAAAATAATAATAACAATAATTCACCATTATCCTCTTCCCCCACTCCCTAGCATCCACCAATCTACTTTCTCTCTCTATGACTTGGACTCATATATGTTAAATCCTACAATATTTGTCCTTTTGTGCCTGGTTTCTTTCACTTAACATAATGCCCTCCAGGTTCATCCCGGTTTTAGCAAGTGCCAGAATTCCCCATCTATGTGACCTGTATGTCTTTCAGCATAATTTTTACACATTTGGCATGAATAGCACACAGATTTTTGTCTTCCAAAAGGCCAAACATTAACCTCACTTTTCTCTTGCAAAGCATGTTTTGAAGTTCTGAGCAACATCTCCCACCAGACACCGGCTGGGGAATTTGGGAATAAGAATTTTGGTGGACTTCTGATAACATCTAATTTCATGAGCTGCCACAGTATTAGGCCTATAATGCTGAGATTTCTTTACCCCTCCAATAGAAGATACACTCTTGGCTTTTGTAGCTATTTGCTTCCTGAGTGCTTTTTCACTGGTAGGTTCGTGTGCTTCTGCTCTTTAGGTAGAAAGACCTCCTTTCTTATCCTCGTGATATAGAGACCTCCTAATTTACTCCCTTTCTCCTTTGGCTGAAGCTCCAGAGCTAGAGGCAGCCCTGGCATTAGAGAGCAATGACGATGCAATGTGTTTGAAGCTGGAAACCCTACTTCATCCTCTTAAATGCACAACAGCTGAACAGATGACTGGGTGCACCTGCTAGGTGCTGGACACTGCAATAGGAGCTCTCACACACATCATTTCATTTTTTATTCACAACAATCTTTTGTCTTAATCCACTCAGGTACTATAACAAATACCATAGACTGGGTAGCTTATAACAACAAAAATTTCTTTCTCATAGTTCTGGGGGCTGGAAGTCCAAGATCAAGGGCCCAGAAGTTTTGGTGTCTGGTGAGAGTATACTTTCTGATTCACAGAATGGTGTCTTCTTGCTTCCTCCCAGGGTGGAGGGGGCAAGGGAGCCAATAATGGAACCTCTTTTATAAGGGGCACTAATTCCATTATGGAGATGATCAGGACCTAATCACCTCCTAATACTCTCAGCCTGGGGATTAGGATTTCAACATACGAATTTGAAGAAAGACACATTCAGACTATAGAATCCTGTGTTTTCCTTTTTCTACTAGGCAGCTGATAAGTGACTTGTCTAAGGTTACATAGCTAATTGGTTGCAGTCGAGATTCCAGCAGCCATAATGTCTTTTTCAGTGCTATCTACCTGTCAGATTCCACCTGTTTCATTAAGCCTTTGTCACTCTTCTATAGATTAGAATCTTTCTTTTTCCATTCTCTTCGGTGTCTGACCATAGTTATGACAACACCATCTTACTCATGTGGGGTTTCCTGTCTACTGTGTTTTTATCTCCTTAAAGATAAAAACTTACCATGACTCATTATCTTTGTACCCACCACCAGCACTGAGCATACTGCCTTGTATATTATTGTACTCAATAAACTTTTATGGACTTGAACATTAGGAATTTAAGGAACTTCGTACCAACCTGGATTTGCTTCTTTGGAAAATGGCTAGTTGGTTACCCTGTGACTGTGTGTGACTTCTGGGGCCTTGTGGAAATACACATCAGTGCATCAGATTCATTTTTCATGGCTACAAACATACTGTGCTCACTAGGCTCACTGGAGGCTCTCACATCTGGAATAATCTCCCCCTTCTAAGTGGCTCCAACCCAGAATTTAACTATCTTGAAGTGGGAAGTAAAAGGCAAATAATAATATCTAATTCATTTTTTTCCTATGGTTTCTCTATTGGGATTTGCCAAGCAAACCAAAGTGAAAAATGTTCTTATATGTTCTGAGATGCAGAGATACACTATAATGATGCTTGTTTATTTCCCTCAGTGTGACTATAGAACACTTTGAAGACATGTGAAAAAGTGCTTAGATGCTCTTTCAGGGGCATCCAGAACAAGGCAACGATTAACATTAGGACCTCATGCTCCAGCTCTTGAGATTTTACCCTCTCTGTATTCACAAGAGAATCTCTTACACACATAAACTAGAACATGACATGACACAGCTTGACTGAAAATCTTTCAAAGGTTTCCTCCCCATCGTGCTTAGAATAAGATTCAAACTCTTTCCCATGGGCTATCAGCCCTGCATGATGTGTGGCCCCTATCTCCATATTCAAAATTGTCGGGCATTACTCTGCTTAGTGTTTATATGCATTTCAGTTTGCCCAGGATAGTCTTGGTTTATACATATTGTCCCAGCATAATTGTTAATACCATATATTTCTTGGTTTGCACAGTAATTTATATGGTTACTTCAGCATTACTTGTTTTCTTTCATGTCCTACTTTTCACCACTCCAGGGTCTTCACAGTACTATTTCCTCTGCCTGAAAGGATTTCACCCTCCCCATATCTGTAGGCATAAAACACAGTGTTGTCAGATTGCACACACCATGTTCTCTTATCAGGGAATGATCCTGCTCAAAATCCATCAAAGGATTACATATGGGGTTAAGCACCAGTACCTGAGACTGGCATTCAGCCAGACTACTCAACTTGCTATCCCCTTTCTTTCTCTCTCTCTCTCCCCACCCCTTTACACATTTTTTAAATTGGTGCATTATAGTTGTATATAACGATGGGATTTTTCTTACGTATTCATACATGTACACAATATAGCAATATACTTTGGCCAATATCAGTTCCCAACGCTTCCCCCTCCCTCCTCTCCCTCCCACCTCCTGGTTCCTTTTCTCTACTGATTTTCATGACACACACACACACACACACACACACACCTTCTTTTCCTTTTTCCTCTCTAGCTTCCACATATAACAGAAAACATGATCTTCTGAGTCTGGATTATTCTGCTTAACATAATGATCTCAAGATCCATCCATTTTCCTGCAAATAACATGACATCATTTTTTTTTATGATTGAATAAATCTTCATTGTGTATATAAACCACATTTTTTTTGTCCATTCATCCACTGATGAGCACCTAGGTTGGTTCCATAGTTTGGCTGTTGTAAATTGTGCTGTTATAAACATGGGCATGGGTATATCTGCTGTGCTCTCTTTATCACACCTTTTTCAAACTCCAATGAATTATTCCCTATGATGCTCCACCTGTCTCTCTATGCTGAGTCTCTCTGTACATTTACATAGGTTGTACCCTCTCAAGTGTCACCCAGTCATGAGGTAAGCTAAGGCTGAAGTGCAGCATGGCCTCCACCCACTGGGCTGCATGCCATTGGGTGCATCTTTCCAAGGAATCCCTTCTTCTCATTCACACAAAGGTAGCAAAGGGTCTGGTGAATTCCATCAATGACGTTTTAGCCCATAGTTGCCAGTGGCTCCTAAAGATCAATCCATGATATATAAAGAACTCAAAAAACTTAACACCAAAAAGCCAAATAACCCATTCAATAATGGGCAAAGGAACTGAACAGATACTTTGTAGAAGAAATACGAATGTTCAATAAATATATGAAAAAATATTCAACATCTCTAGCAATTAGAGAAATGCAATTAAAACTACACTAAGGGAGGATCCAAAATGGTGGCCTAGACGGATTCCTAGTCTCTCTGGGACCAGGGATTAAAGTAATGAAAACACTGTTTCTCTGAGAGTTATAAGAGAATCTCCGACATCTGCCTTCACACAGGAATTCCACTTGCGTGCCCACATGCATCGTCAGGCCCCAGCGTTTGTGCAGGACCCCAGCCACAAGCTGGTGCAGGATCCTGACCGATGGACCAGTGCAAGACCCACTCCCACACAAGATCCCCTAGCCCTTGCTCCCACACAGGTCCCTGCTCCCACGCAGGACCCCTGGCTGCTGCTCTTGTGTGGACCTTCTTCTACCAGCATGGAACTCCCCTGTTTGCTACACCTGGGGACACCAGACAGGATCTGAAGACAAACTTCTATTTCTGCACAGCACACCACAAAGCTGCATCTCCAAACACGTTGCCCAACGCCATCACCCGGCTTGGCCCTTCACCCTATCTCTGAAAGCAGACACCTTCATTGTGGGACTCCTTCATTGCTATCTTGGACCTGAGTGGGGAGATACCAATAAGCAAAAGACAACCCCACCTACTGGAAGAGAAGGAACACAATCCTTTTTATTTATCTTGAAACTTTTTATTTTTATTTTTTCCCTCTATTATTGCTTTTTTTTCTCTTTCTTCTCTTCTTTTTCTTCTGTTCTGTCTTTTGCTCTCTTCCCACCTTCACATCGCCAACATTTGTGAAAACAAGTATTTTTTATGCATTAGGCTACTGTGGACTGGGATATCTGGTTAGTATACTACAGTTGTATTACATAGTCTTGTATCTTCCATCTCTACATGTTTTATTTTTTTTAATTTTTATGTTTCCTTGTTTGTTGTACTCTATTTTCATCCTACTTACTTGTCTTTCCCAAATCTCTTTCTCTCTTTTCTACTAATAGCCAACTTCTTTTGGATTCCTCTTTCACACTTTCTAGGATCTAATAACTATATTCTCACTTCCTACCTCCCTAACATCTCATCCTACACCCCACCCTCTGGTTCTCTTTAGTCCACCAGTAGAAACTGTAGACCCTTTTGCAAACCTATTGTTTATATAGTAGATACTA
>PVHX01008139.1:64066-85881 GCA_004024805.1 Geosciurus inauris | reverse complement strand
CACCCACATCAGAAATTGATGACTCCTGCAGGATTTGTAAGTAATGTTCTGACCTTCGGTGGTGGTGGTGTACAAAGGGATCTGTGGTGTTTTATAGCCACCTTAGATTTTATCAACTATACTGTCAATTCTCAAACTGATCTGTGGACATGAGTTGTAGAGTAATTCCTTGCTGTGGCCTGTGTGGCTGTGTAGAATCTCCTAATGTTTTAACCTCTGGGAATATAAAAGTAAGTAGAACCAAAGAAAAATGCCATGTAACTTGTCAAAACTGCAATCTGACCAACTGTATTACTAGGAATAATAGAAGGCAGGGAGTATTTGGGTTATACCATTTCTCTTTTTTATTATGATCCCAGATAACATTTCAGAGCCTTGGTGTTCTGATACTGGAGTTCAAGTTTTGCAACAGATTTATTTCCAGGTAGAAAGACCTCAGCATGCTCATGGTCTTGCTGTATTTGGAATAGTTACTTTGATAGCTGTTTTGGTCTCTGCCATGACATCCACCATAGCCTTATCCAAAGCATTAAAAATGCTCTTTTTCTTAATGATTTGGCTCAGAATATTTCCAAAGCTCTTTATACTGAGCAGATAATAATAAAAAAATAGAAACAAAATTAAATGCCCTGGAAGCTATGATTATAAACACAGGAAATGAGATGCTTGCTCTCAAGTTCAGACAGTGGCTTCACTGCCAGGCTAACTACAAATACATTTGTGTTACCACGGCAAAATATAATGCTTTTCAGTGGAATTGGGAGAAAATTAAAAATCACTTACTGGGCATTTGAGAGAAATAATGACAGTTTAAACCTTATGGAAGTTCATCATCACATCCAGGTTATTCAGGAAACCATGGATAAACTTGTGGATCCTGTATGACTTGCTAAACAAATAGTTGATAATTTAAATGGTTTTTTTTATGAGCCAGGCTATATGGGCAATGACCAAACAGGCTCCATTTTGCCCTGAGACTCCACATCATGTAAGAAATGCTTCTACAGGAACACCTCACCTCTGTACCCATCAGAGTACAACCCATCAGGTTGCTTAGCATAGTACATATGGCAACTCAAAATGGCAATTCTTTTTTTTTAAATACTTATTTTTTTAGTTGTAGGTGGACAGAATATCTTTATTTTATTTTTATGTGGTGCTGAGGATCGAACCCAGTGCTTTACGCGTGCTAGGCGAGCACGCTACCACTGCGCCATAACCCCAGCCCCAGAATGGCAATTCTTATACAATGTAAAATTGTTCTCTTGATTCCCATTTTTCTTGGATAATGTACCATCAGAGATTGATTGTCTAGATCTTAGCAACCATTCCTTAACTTGTACTCAACTAGGGTCATTTTGACCTACTTTCCCTTCTGCTTATGATCTCATGACATTTGTTCATGATTTTGAATCATAGCAACAGCCACTTATGATTAATATGATTTTGGACTATAAAAGTTGTACTCACATCCCAGGAGGGGGTTGAAAGGTGTAGACTTGCAGCCTGACCCTTGGCCCACCAGATGGTGTACCAGACCGCCAACTGGAGAATCAGATGGTTCCATCTCCTGCTTTAAGATAAACTCAATGATTTATTGTTTTAATCAGTTTTAATCTTTGGAATATGTTAAAACATGCAGTATCATACATTTTTGGAATTATATGCTTGCTACTAATTCTCTTTTGTGTTATAACAATAGGATGCTGCATTTTCTGAAGAGAAATCTGACAGCTTCACATAGCACATAATTTGTGCTTAAAAAATAGAAAAGGATGAGTTGCGGGAGCAGCGATGTGGATCAAGGTGTCTGATTGCCCCATGGTTGTAGTGCAGCCGCACTGGGATATTCCTGTGAAAAAGTGTGGGTTGACATTGCCCAGTTGCTATGGTGACTTGGGCCCATGGTCACTCTCTACAAAAGCTGAGAGTTATCACTTTTAACCTTGAAACTCAGACATGGGCTCCCAGGGAGAGAGGATTCTGAGCATAGCAAGATAACTGTAATGTCTCATCAGCACTGTGAACTGCAAGCCTGCTTGCTTCACAGAAACTTTTTCACAAACTTTTTTTTTTTTAAATATTTTTTAGTTGTAGGTGGACACAATATCTTTATTTTATTTTTATGTGGTGCTGAGGATCGAACCCAGTGCCTCCCGCGTGCTAGGCGAGCACGCTACCACTGCGCCATAACCCCAGCCCCTTTCACAAACTTTTGATGATAAAACCAATATAATAAATGTGCCAAGCTAGCTCTGGGACATTGCATCACCATTTGAATGTAATGTCCCACCTGGTCTCAGATTTCTCTCTGTGTGTGTCTGTCTGTCTTTTGATGGATTCCCCATCACCCCTCGCCTGTTTCTGAATTAACAGCCATGGAGATCACTGCATTCAGTCATAGAGAAAAGAACGTGTACCCTCAAAATATTCCATTCCTTATCTGCTACTGCTCAAGCTTCACAAATATTAGATTTAGAAGTGGTTGGATGATAATAATTGCCACTTCTTAACACCAGTGTGGCTGGGTTCCTTCAGCAATGGAAGATAGGCTGATGAGCAGGTGAAGTCATTGGGGGAAAGGGAGGAGAAGAATCATAGAACTTGGTCCAGAAGTTTTATTAAAAGGCTGCAGGGGTGCTTCTGCTTTTGCAGTTTGAGCCATTGAGGGTTGGAGGAGGCCTGTTAGGAACACTTTAAAGTAAACCCTCCATTGGGTTTGGCTCATCTTTACTGGGTTCAAGGAGAATATGAGTGTAACAGATCTTACAAAATCCTAGTAATTTTGAGTTTTGATATAAGGCCATCAATTCTTGAACATAAGGGATCTCCATTCATTTTCCTTCCCTCTTGTGGAATAAATCAAGTTGATAAATTGTGTTAATGTTTGGAGTCTCATTTTTACTCCATATTTCTCCACTATATTGAGGCCAAGTTGTATTATAGAAAGAAATCAATTTCTTCAAGTCCTCTATCTTAAAATAACTCTAATTATTTATCATACACCAAGTGATAAGTTATCAGGGAATAGACACTGAATTGCCCATAATCTTGTGGTTTTTTTGAAAAGGAAAGGAAATAAAGACTAACCACCATCACCATCACCACCACCAACAAGAATAACAAAACATCATAGACCTCAGGTACTCTTTGAGTCACCACTGAGATTGGATTTTCAGGTATGTTCCATATTGTATCTATGGGGTAATCTACAGATCCCCAGCAGGATTGGACTTTTCACTTTGTCCATATTGTCCACGCATGACCAGTGGTAAGAAAGTGTCCCATCTCCCCCATTAAACAATACTCAATGTGCTTGTCAGTCCATACCATTCTCAAGCATTCAGCACATGAGATTACATAGAGATGGTTTAGGGCAGGCAGTGAGGGAAATGGACAAGAGCTCTCATCTTTACAACTTAGATTCATAGCAGAGGCTTAAAGGGTTAAGAAATTGACCACTAAGTATCAGGCCTGAAAGTGGTGATTCATGGAAGTGGCTTCCTTAATTATCACATCAAGGCTGGGTGCCCCAACAAGGTGGCTCAGGTAAACCCCATGTTTGATGAATGAGAGGGTGCTCAAGATGCTGTAGGTCAATCCCTTTTGTACATATTCCAGAAGAGTGTATTATGTTCCTTCTGACCCAGGAACTGAATTTTTGGCCTAAGGGTGTCTCCTGTGTTCTGTGCTCTTATGAACAAGTACTCGTTTTCTAAGGGGGAAGAGTTTAAAAGCAACACTCCTTCCCATCCTTGATCTTAAATAGGTTTAGGGGTAGTTCACATGTAGTTTATACTCTAACCCTACTATTGAGATAGTAGGCCTTGGCAATGACAGACTGCTTCAAAGCCTGTGGAAAATATGTAATTGAAGAAGAGTGAGGGAAAGAGGAATGTTAAAGACCATTGTCCTTCAAGGTTTTAGAGTTCAAAGACTTATTAGATCCCCAGGATGGCGTCAACCTCACTGACACAGCTCAGGGTTGCCCATCCACCCAAAATGGGGAGCCATACAAGTGAGGCATATGGAGGTTATGTTCTTTCTTCTTTGGAAATGAAGGATATGGGCATGGGTCTGGAGAGTGAATGCCAGGCCTGGCCCAGATAGCAGCAGCAGAAAGCCAGCCTGACATGATGCCCAGGAGGAGTGTATCAGGGGTGCCCCGTGCCTCCCAGCTTGCTGGTGGAGCTGCCACTGAAATTGCTGGTGGAGATTTTCATTTCACTGCCCCAAATTGACCTGCCCAGCCTGGCCCAGTTCTGCACTGAGTTCCACTGTGTCCTGTACACCCGCTCCACCCAGAGATGGTGCTGCAAAAGGAACACTAGTAGTGTTTGTAAAAATGTGAAGAAGCTGGAGATCACAGGAGTGTTTTATCAAGATGCCTGTGCAAAAATTCCTTTCCAAAGTCATCTCAATATTCCCTGAGCACTCAGCCTCCTGGCCAGTGGTGGTCCTCACTGGCCTTTCTACAGTGCCAGCAATGTTCCTTTTCTTACTGTGGTGGTCAGCTGGTGTCTGAGTGTCTCATTTGACAGGTTTCCGTCTTGTGGTTCCTCTAAGATTTGTCAGGCTATCTGACCTACATCACCTTAAAGTTGCATGGAAACAGACTCTTTTCCAAGAAGAGTTCTTGCTCAGTTGCCTACGCTTGCCTCAGACTTGAAATCCTCCTGCCTCAGACTCCCTAGTTGGTAGGAGCTATACACAGCTTCTTGCTGATTTCTTGACTCTTTGAAAATACTTGCCAAATGCAGAGAATAGTTCTTCCCATCTGTTACTTGGCACACCAAGGTGTCTGTTCTGCACCAGCCAAAGCAAATTTATGTTTTGTTATGGGCCAGAGTATATGTGCCTTGAGCAGTCAAACTCCATTTTACCCTGAGACTTCATTTCATATAAGAAATGTTTCTCCCTTGTGAAAACTCTGCCTATGTAACCCACCTCCTGCTAAGCATGGCCTGTTTGGCAACACATAATAGCTAAAAAATGTTTCTGATATTCTTTTTGAAAAATTTTTTAGTTGTAGGTGGACAATACCTTTATTTATTTACATGTGCTGCTGAGGATCGAACCCAGTGCCCCACACGTGCTAGGCAAGTGCTCCACCACTGAGCCACAACCCCGGCTCACCTGTTATTCTTATATAATATTATGTTCTCTTTTTAATTCCTATTTTTCTTGGGCAGGGTGCTGCAACCTGAACTGGATCATTCTGTCCAACTTCCTAGGTTGCCATGGTTTTGACTTACTGGGAGCTTGTGGGTTTTAGCTGTAAAAATGTACCCTACATTCTGCAAGGAGTTGAAGTTTGAAGAGGTCACTTGCTTGCTGTCCTTCCAAACTGCCATGGTGAATTAAGTTCCATATTTTGCTTCAAGACTGATCTAGTGATTTATTTCAAATGCACCACAACATTTGGAGGTCCCAGCAAGATTTTTGGAGTCAGGGATGTGGCTCTCAGGTGCACAGGTATCTGAATCCTCAGACACAGAGGGGGTGCTCTCACTCTCTAGTTGTGGGAGCTCTCTGTCTTGTGATGATATGGACCCCCTGCAGTCACTGATCTGAACCTGCCTGTGGAGGACATGGAACTGCATGTGTTTGGAGGTACCTCATCTGTTCTCTCCATTTGATGTTTGGCAGGGTGTCTGATGAGGCCCTGGGCTGTAACCCATAGGGCCAGTAAATAGACCTTGATAATGGTCTGGTGTCTGGGTAGTGGAGGAGAGAGTGTCTTATCCTCATCTGCCTCTTGCCTAAACCCAGAGGGCTGGTAAATAGACTGTAGTGTCAGTCTGGTGTCTGGGTGTTGAAAAAGAGGACATCAGTCTTGTTTATTTATGTATTTCTGCCCATTGTTTTAAGTTAGCCTTGTCATAGGACACCTAATCCAAACCTGGCCTGATTACCATCCAGAAAAAAAAAATGTTTAAAAGGCCTTAGCTCACTAAAGCTTTCACTGGAATGGAAATGGCTGCCTACAGGCTCAGCAGGGGACCAATCTGAGACTGAAATCAAAAAAAGGACAAATGTCAGTTTAATTTCTCCCTGGCTGTGGCACAGGGAGAAAAATGATTTGGAGACTCTCTGTCTTTCTCTTTCTCTCTCTCTCTCTCTCTCTCTTTCTCACACTTTAATGCTGCTTTACTAAAATAATAATGGCCATATCATTTTGTCTAGGAAAAACCACTCAAGCCATAAATTTGGCTTTTGTTTCTCAGTCAGCCCCAGATACTTACAGAAAACTCCAAAAGCTTAAAGGGTTTGCAGGCATGAGAACCTCCCAACTATTACAGGTGGCCCAAAAAGTTTTTAAAAACCATGACAGCCCAGCTAATAAAGCTGCAAAAAAAAAAAAAAAAAAAAAAAAAGGCTATGTTTTCTTTAGAGACAGGGTCTCACTGAGTTCCTTAGTCCTATGCCTTTGCTGAGGCTGGCTTTGAACTCGTGATTCTCCTGTCTCAGCCTCCCAAAGAACTGGGATTACAGGCATGTGCCACCGCACCTGTCTTGTTTAGTAAATTTTTAAAAAGGTTTAAAATTGCTTTATCATCACTGAAAACAAGGTTACTAAGAGTTAAAACTTCCAACAGGTATAAACAAATAAAAGTAAAGATTTCTTTAAAGTTACTAACTCAGGTGTTTCTCTAGGTGGTCAAACAACAAATAAAATGTTGATGTCTATAAAATCTCTAAAATCCACTGTCTCTAGGATTTTTCTTCAACAAGGAAGAGAAGACTAATGCTGTTCAATACACTTGTCTGGTATTTTGGTTTTTAAAAATAAGTAAATTAGATTTGACATATCCGAGATTAATTATAAAATGTGTTTGTTAGAGACATCTACTTAATTTACAAAATAAAATGGCAACTGTTAAATAGAACTTTAACTACTCTTAACTTCTTAAATTCCATGGAGTGATATACTTGAACATTGTTTATGTTTCCATAAATTGGTAAACAAACAGATAAAAATTAAAAGGTTCTAGGTATAAAATATATTCAGGAAAAAAGAAAAATATTTCTAGGAAAGAAAGACTTTATGTATTAAAATTGTAATACATCTAAGTAAACAAGAGAGTCTAAGTGATTAAAATGTCTATGTAAATGAGGGGTAAATTTTAAAAGGTTTGTGTGTAACTCAGTTGGTTATATATAAGTAACACAATCAGTTAAAGCTATTTAAGGTTTTTCTCTGAAGTTTAATATTAAGGTACTTATATAAACCCAAGTTTAATCTATATGTTAACATGACAAGAATTTCTTAAAACATTAATTTACTCTTAACATTGTGTCTGTTGTTTTATTCTCTAGAGCAACTAATCTTAAAGAAATTAGGGTTTGTACAACTCTGGCTAAACAGCAACTGTTAGAGTATTATAGTACATTACAGAGTATATTTTCTTTAAAAGCTAAGCTTGGTTAATGTAAAAACATCAATGTAATTTTGATGCTATTACTCTTCTTTACATAATACATGTGTTCATATCTTTCAGGTATGCAAGTCTTTAAAGTAAGAGGTTTAAAAAAGCATTTTATCAAGCTGTTGTTCTTCAAACTAAAGTTGTCTGTAATGGTAATTTTAGACTTACAAGGATAACAAATTTTATTGGAGGTTTATTTATATCATTTAATGTTCTATAACCAAACCTAAACCTAATGTTACCTTTTACACTGTGATAAAAATGGAAATGTATTTCTAAAAGATAATGAGAGCCTGATCTATTTAAGGGTTAATATTGTGAAACATAAAAGCATTTTTCTATAAAAAGAAAGTTAAAAATCTCTTAGCCTTTCTTTGATTCATGTTTTAGATGTAATGTCATATTGTATTAACTAACATTCACATAGACTCAGGAAACAATATGTGTAAACTTTATAAAATGATATTTAAGGAAGAGACAAAGATTAGCTTCAAAATTAAAACACTTCACCCAATATTTATAAAAAGCCCCACCTGATGTGAGGTGAGGCCCTACCTCCCACCTTACTACTTGAATGGCTCCAAAACAGGCTAGACTTCAGCTCATTTAAAATTGTATTCAAAAGATTTATTTTTCTTGTAAAGATCATGTGACCTCAAACAGAGGATATAATGTATAACTCAGCCAAGGTTCAAGATTATGTACAAACTAGGTATATTTTTACTTTTTTTTTTTTTTAAATTCTTTTAGTTGTAGATGGACACAATATCCTTATTTTATTGCTTTTTGTATGTGGTGCTGAGGATTGAACCCAGGGCCCCACACACGTGAGGCAAGCGCTCTACCGCTGAGCTACAATCTTTTTGTTAATTTTATTTTAGATTTTCCTTTAAAATTTTAACTGCTATCTGTTAATGTCTTTAAAAAGTAAAAAACTAAGTTAATTTGAGATATTAGGTCATCATCTATAGACAGAAAGTATATAAGGATAACTTATAAGAACTATACAGACCCCAATTAAATGAAAAGAGTAAAAATGAATGTAAAATTATAAACACTAAATTTAAGCCCAATTCTCTTACTTTAAGACTGGTAGGACTTGCTTGCTTGATGTTTAAGACCAAGGATTAAAGGTTAAGGTTAAAATAACAGGGCCAAGGAAATCAATATTTGGCTCTTGCCCTCTGAGTCAGCTTGAACCCAAAGAATAAGTGGACTTCTCTGGGTCACATGACTTTACAACCAGGATTAATGGAACTCTAAAAAAAGAAAGCCAATCAGTGCACATACTGCAAAAGATGAGGGTCATTGGAAAAGAGAGGCATCCCAGATGCTTCCAAGGGAAACCACACGGAGAGAGAGACCATGACTTATCCTGGTGGATGGCACTAGTGGAGCTAAAAGTCTGCTCATAAGTTCCCCAGGAGTGATCCCCAGAGGAACTCAGCTGACTCTTAACAACAGACAGAAACAAGGCCCATTTGACCAGCTTGATCATAAACACCTAGCAAAAGAAGTTATTATCAAAAGACAGCCATTCCTGAGCATTTGAAAAACAATAGTTATTTTAATGTAACTTAAGATGTACACTTGTGTTAGCCCCCTAAGAATAAGAGTGGAGGTGACAAGAGAGAGATTCTTAGGCAGGAGGGCCTAATAACTATCAAAAGAAATAGCCAGAGTCTGAAGTTTTAAGTCAGTTTAAGGCCTATAGATCTTCCAAACCTCCTATATAGGTAGGCTTAATCAATGTTTGCTAGTATGATTATCTAACCCTAAGTCACAAAGTTACATTAAGTAGCTTAACTAAATGTTGTGTTTACATTCCTGATAACTCTGTCAATGTTAAAGATTTACATCCCAAATAAATGCATCATCCTCTCTGTCTTTGTTAGGCCTTGTTATGGGGACAATTTCTTAGCTCTTATACCTCCTGTTGAGAGATTATTGATTCATTGACATGTTCCTTATTTCCTGAAGATTTCTAGTTCCCCTGAACCAAGATCAAGAGAACTAGTGAGTGAGTCTACTCATGAGGACTCCAGGAGGGCCCATCAGCCCCATAGTGCTGGAGAGATGAAGAGAGGGAGCGTCACTCCTTTAAGAGCCCCAGCCTACAGGCCCTGGCACCCACCAGTGCATTCACCAAATGAAGAGAGCCTTCCTATATTTTATAGAGAAGTGACTTATCTACACTCACCTGGTTTACATAGAAGGTAAGACCATTATTACCTATCCAGGTAGATAATGAGGAATGGGGATTTTGGATGTCCCTGCATGGTATGAACCAAACCCTACTATGGCCCAGATACCCATCCCAAAGAGCCCTGTGATGTCCCAGCTCAGGGGTCACTCCTAAGTTGGGCAACAAAGACTTGCTTGATGTGGTTTGACAACCTCTGTCTGTCAGGACTCCTGTCACAGAGCCCAGGCCCAGGTTGGAACCCTAAGAATGGAGGGGCTCTAAGAGACAAAAGCACTATGCAGACTTAGCCCATGACTCAGGATCTGCCCTTCTGTAAGCCGGTTCTTGGTTTGCTTGTGTGTAAACCAGGGTCAGGCTGTTGCTTTGATTCTACAAATTTTCCTAAAGACAAGAGAATGAATGGGATATAACTTGTCTGTGTTCATATATCAATACAGGACGAGTGAAACTCCATATCATGAACAACCACAAGAATGAGATCCAAATTAGAATAAGTTATACTCCATGTATGTGTAATATATCAAAGCACACTCCAATGACATGTTATATTTTAAAACAACAAATAAAAAGAAAAAAAAGAATTTAACTTATAGGTCTCATTGTTATTTTTATAGTTTGGTCATGCAGTATGAAACATGTATATTATGTAAGCCTGTTGGTTCCTGTCTCTTAATTTGATTCCACTGGCCACACAGTAGGTTTGTCTACACTAGCACTGCCATGCACACATAGTGTGTCGCTAGGATGTTGAAATGGCTGTGGCATCACTGAGTGGGGGGAGGTTTCCAGCTCCCTCGCGTGTATTCTATGCGGTCATCCTTGGGTGAACTGTCCTATGCAGCCCACAACTGTCCTCGGGGTTTCCCCATTTCCCCCAAGACAGAGGTGATTCTGGCCCATACCTCCTGATTCTCGCTTTTTCTGTGACCCAAGGCCTGTGTCTCCTTCTTTCCTTCTACCACCCAGTCAGCTTCTTGCTGTGGTTGGAACCTGGAGGGTTTGGCAGAGCCCCACCCTGTGTCCTGAAGAAAGGCACATGAGTGGCTGCCACCCAGGTGGTATCCTCCAAGACCCACAGACACCATTGCCCTGGCTTTCCCACCTGTCCCCCACAGTGTGCAGACTGCTCAGCCCTCAGCATTGTCTCCTTGCCAGTTTGGTTTTGTTTGAGGCTGGGGGCAGGGGGTGTGCAGCCATGCCTGAGAGGCCAAAAGTCCACATTGTATAATTGTTTCTCAATGTTTGGGTGAATTGCCACATGATGATGTTCACGGAAGGGTGAAGTTCCCTGCAGGTTTTGCTGACCCAGCACACTCAGGCCAAAGGTGCCCAGGTCAGGAGACGGAAGGTGATTGCACCTCCAAACCACCCTTTGCCAACTTTCTAGTTCCTCCCCTCAAGGGTGACCACTCTCCCCACACCTCATCACCCTGGCAGTTTAGCTTGTCAGGGTCTAATCTTGGACATCTAGGGGGTGGGCAGGGTAAGCGTTGGACACTAGGTGATAACTGGGGAACAGGGGTCTCCCTCCTGAATTCCTCTGACAGTCCAGAGCAGGGAACTGAGTGTGACAAGACAGGTGCCCATGCCTGGGGCACCAAAGGCATGTCTCCTTCCCACAGAGGCCAAGGTCATGAGTCTATACATGACTCAGAATCACCTTGGAAGATCATGCACAGGGGTGCTGATGACCTTGCTGCAGAACTCGGCCATCAACCTGCCTCTGTGGGTCAGGAAGCCTGATGCCAAGTGAGTGCAGCAGCTGGGGGGGGGGGACTGGTGTCCTGTGTCCTGGCCCACAATAAGGATCCATCCACTCATAGGCCCCCAATCATCTGTGGGGCCACTCTAGCCTCAGAAGACTATGTGGCCAAGCCTGAAGACAAGGTAGCTGTGTGAGTCAAGGCCATGGATTGGGATGAGCCATGGATCCTGGTGGAGGTGGTCAGTTATAGCCACACCACCAACAAGTAAGTGGACACCCTGGCTGTATCTTGCTTACCACAACAACTTTGGTTGACATTTTTGGGGGGGTTTGGGAACATACTAGGGATTGAACTCAGTGGCATTTGACCACTAAGCCACATCCTCAGCCCTATTTTGTATTTTATTTAGAGACAGGGTCTCACTGAGTTGTTTAGTGCCTCACCATTGCTAAGGCTGGCTTTGAACTCACAATCCTCCTGCTCAGCCTCCCAAGCTGCTGGGATTACAGGATTATATGTGCCATTGTGCCCGGCTTGGCTGACAGTTTTCAGCCTGTCTGCACAGTGGGAGAAGAGCATCCTCAGAGGGCACTGGGCAGGGAAGTGTGTGAAGCACTGGGCTTCTCAGTCCACTTTCCCATTCTTCCATCTCCTTCTCCTCTATCTGGCTCCCTGGCTTACGTGGGCACCTGGCTACACCCAGTGTTCTCCTTCTGTCCCTCCAAAGGTATGAGGTAGATGACATTGATGAAGAAGGCAAAGAGTGAGTGTCCAGCTGGGAATGGGGTGTCCAGACTCCTGGTAAATAGTCCCTGCCAGCCATGGGCTGATTCTGATTCCCCTGAGGAGATACACCCTGAGCTGTGGGCACATCATCCCACTGCCCCAGTGGACAGCCAACTCTGAGATGGACCCTGATGTGTTACTCCAGATGAGGCAGCTGGTGTTGGCCCTGTATCCCCAGACCACATGCTTCTACCATGCTCTGATCTACACATCCCACAGCGGGTAAGGCAACCTCCATGGAGAGGAGTTGCATGACACAAGGACCCCAGACAGGGCATAGGGTGATCTTCCAACCCCTTCCCTTTCTCCTCTCATGGCCTCACAATTTCAAGGACCTGTACCTAACTTGTATATCCCTCCTGTCAAGCCTAGGGGCCTGAGCTTGCCTCTAGTGAGCAGGCTTCTCTGCCCTCCTGTCCTTACTCACTTTGGCAGTCAAAGTAGCTCAAGCTGGTTGCATGTGCACATACCTCCTGACTCCTGCTTTCAACACTCTTGCTGATGCTAACACATGTGACCTGGATCACATGTAACCTGGTGCAGGCAGATCACCTGCACTGAGAACCAGCTCTGGAGCAGCAGGGAGTGGGAAGGAGATCTAGACTCCTTGAGTCCAGAGTGGAAGATGAGGACTGGAGGTGTGGGGAGCTCTCAAAGTTCCTGCTGGTCCAGGGCTCTAGGCCTTGTGAAGGCTGGTCTGTCCTGGAAGCCTCTGAGCAGCATCTCCTGTTTGCATCCTACAGCTCATGATGAAAACTCCATCCTTTTTGAAGACACCTCCTATGCATATGGCTGCTCCCCTCCCCTCAATGTGGCCCAAAGGTACCTGGTGGCTTGTAAATAGCCCCAAAAACGTGAAGCTGGATGGAAAACTGAGGGAGAAGGCAACAGAGGATCTTACAGGATCAAATATTCTTCCTCTTTTCTCATGTCTCCTGGGCCTTCCTTCTGCAGACCCTCTTCCCCACCCAGGCAGGACAAATTTCCCCAGCAGGCTGCAAGGGCAGAGGACCCTACTTGGTCCCAGTGGGATGTACTTAGTGTCATGTGTTCTCCTGGCTTCCAACAGATCCTCCTTTTTTGGGCACATCATATTTTATTCCTGAGGTCATGGATCAGGTTTGTGCCCATGCTCCTCCTGCAGTGGCTCCCCAGGACACCACTGCCAGGGGCAGTTGAACTTGCAGCCTGCCATCTTCTAAGCATAGTGGGTGTCAAGGCATTCATTCTGCGCCACAGTGAAGGCAGATTTCCTGTTACCTCACAACGCTTGTTGTAAGGTCAGATAACAATGACCAAAAGGAGGCCAATTAAAACCACTGAGCAAGGCTTTATTGATATACGCTCCTGGGGGAGACTCCTCTGTCCAACAGAGCGGGTCTGGGAGAATCATGCACAGGCTCAGCTGGTTTGAAAGTTTTATGGGTTTGGAGTAGGAAGGAGAGGGCTTGGGACAGGAAAGGGAAGTTTTTGTCCTCCTGGGGTTGGTCAAGGGACTGGCTGATGGATGGTGGTCATGAAGTCATGAATTGTCATCACTGCCTTCCTGGTGTTTGATTGATCTCTTACACATGCAGAGTGCCTGGTGTTTTGTTTTCCTTAGCCACCTTAAACCGACCTAACATCCCAGCCTTTTTGATAATATAGGATGATGAGTTCTATCTGGCTACTGCCTGTGGGTTAGGGGGCGCCAGTGGAGTCAGTTCAGTAGGGAGGTGACTATAGGGGTGTAGGAGCATCTGGTTGTAGGTCACTCTGGCAGCTTCATCTATGTGCTTTCAGGCAAGCCTGAGGAGGCAAGGAGCAATTATTAGTAGAAGTTCTATTACTAATATGGGAGTGAGAAGGGGAGTCAGCCATGTACTGAGGGTAGAACTTAGCTGTTTAAGTCTTTCACTTATATGACAAAGGGTGTTGACATTTCTTTTGACCAGTCCAGTTTCATTGATATAGTAGCAGCATTCTTCTTTTGGGAATAGACATGTTCCTCCTTTGTCTGCCTTTAGGAGATCCAGGGCTCGACAGTTCTGTAATGAAACCTGGGCAACAGATGTTATCTGCCATTGCAGAGAAGCGAGAGAGGTGGCTGATGCCTCTACTGTTTCTCCGAAGTTGTTGTTCAAGCTTCTGAGTAGCGGTTACTGCATAACTAAGTCCTCCTGCCCCCAGCCCAGAGGCAACAAGTGAGGAGGCCAGGGAGAGCCCAACTACTACTGGTAGAAAGATGGCCCATCTTTTACTGGAAAGGGAGGTGGTAACAAGCCATGTTAATTCAGCCTCTCTGTACAGAGTTAATTGAGGGACCAAGGTGGAGGGAACACAAAACGCAAAGGGCATGCTGAGGCTCAGATTCTTTGTTAGGACACCATTGCACCAGAAAAAGAACCCTGGAAGAGTAAAGGTTGGGGAAGAGATTTGAATGACCTGGTCACAGGGTGCTGAACCAGAAGAAGTGTAGCAGCAGGAAAAATTCCCTGATGAGTTATGAAAGAGAGGTACCTCTTCAGAAGTTGGAGAGAGGGGCCCTTGGGGTCAGTAGCAGGTGTGGAACTTCCAAGTGATGTTGAGGCCTTTGGAGACTAGTTGAACAACCTCAGAAGTGAAGGCTGGGCCATTGCCTGACTGGATGGAGGTGGAAAGTCCAAATCTGGGAATAATCTGCTCAATAAGAATGGAGGCAATGGTGTTAGCAGTTTCCCTGTAGGCAGGGAAGGTTTCTATCCAATCTGAAAAAGTATCAACCAAAGGAAGCAGGTAGTGAAGTTTTTTGTGTCTAGGCATGTGAGTGAAATCAATCTGCCAGTCTTCGCCTGGCTGGTGGCCCCTCATCTGATGTGTGGGGAGTTTGGGTTTGATGTCCCCTTGTGGAGATTTGGTACAGCAGACATAACAAGCTGAATGGACCTGCTGGAGAGTGGTTCTCATTCCTGGGAAGTAAAAAAGGGATTGTAAAAGCTGGAAAAGGGGTTTGGGGCCAATATGAAGAGAGTTATGAATGTCCATCAATAAACTGTAAGCTTGCTATTTAGGGAGGGCAATCCAATTCCCCAGGAAGATCAGGCCATCATCCCCTAAATGGCCACCTTGGGTTATTAGGTCCTGTCACTCCTGTGGAGTATAGTTAGGTTTAATTGTGGTGGATAGAAATAGGATAGGGACTGCTGAGGATTTGGCTGTTAGTCCTTGTGCTATAGAGTCTGTTTTGTTGTTGTCTACAGCTATAGGGTCAGAGGAATTTTGATGTCCTCTGCAGTGTGTGATGGCCATTCATGATGGCAGTTGTAGTGCCCCTAAGAGTTTGGTAATTAGAGAGGCATTGACCACTGGTGATCCCTTCATGGTCAAGAATCCATGTTCTTTCCAAATAGTCAAATATGAATGAGCAATAAGGAAGACATATTTGGAGTCTATATAAATGTTGACTTGCTTATCTTTGGATAGGATGAGAGCTCTGATAAGTGCAAAAAGTTCAGCCTTTTGGGAGGTGGTCCCTTCAGGAAGGCAGCTGGCTTCTAAAACTGAGGCGGTGGTGACTACTGTGTATGTGGCTCTACAGTGTCCATTGCAACCCATCACTGAACTGCCATCCACAAAAATGGTTAAGTCAGGTGAGGGAGGTGGGTAATCAAAGAGGTCCTCATAGAATGATCATAGGGCCTCTAGCACCTGTTGACAAGAATGGTTAGCATCTGAAGGGGGTGAGGATAGTGGGAGGAGTGTGGCAGGATTGAGGGAAAAACAACAACAGAGGGTAAGGTAGAGTTTTCTATAAAGAGAAGGTGGAATTCTTGAATTCTTGAAGGGCTTAGAAGAGGAAGAGCTTTATGACTTAAGAGGTCCTGTAGCCGATGGGTAGAAAACAGAGTTATTGGTTGGAGCAAGGTAAGCTTCAGGCTTCCTTAGTAAGTTCTGCTGCTGCTCTGCGGAGGCATGGTAGCCACCCATGAAACATAGAGTCAAGCTGCTTGGAGAGAGATGCTACTGGATTATAGGAGGGTCCAATTGGTTGGTGAGGAGACCAGTGGGAACACCCTGTTTTTCATCTGTAAAGAGGTGGAAAGAATGGTTAGGGTTAGGAAGCAGTAGGGTGGGAAAGGATGTGAAAGCATCCCTGAGCTTATAAAAGGCATTGGCTATTAAGGTAGGGGAGGTGAGAGGCCCGTGAAGGGTCTCTTTAGCTGCCTGGTATAAGGGCTTGGCCATAAGGGCAAATTTGGGGACCCAATGCCTGAAAAAGCCAGCCAGACTCAGGAAGGAGAGGATGTAGTTCACTGTTTCAGGTGGCTGTAGGCCACAGAGAGCTTGAATTCTGTCTGTTGTCAGGCTTTTAGAGGTTGGAGTGAGGAGTATGCCTAGATAGGTGACTGAAGTGGTAGTAGTCTGGGCTTTGGCTGGAGAGACCTGGTAGCCCCAGGACCCTAGGAAATTGAGGAGCTGAGCAGTGTGTGTTTGGGAGGTCTTGAGGGAAGGGCTGGAGAATAGGAGAAGTTCATCCACATACTGTAAGAGAGTGCTGTCCCCCAAGTCACAAGCAGTTAGATCCTGTGCCAAGGCTTGTCCAAAAAGGTGGGAACTGTCCCTGACGCCTTGGGGTAGGACTGTCCATGTCAGCTGTTGGGACCTAAAAGATGTAGGGTCTTCCCATGTGAAGGCAAAGGGGTAATAAGAGTCTGAGTAGAGGGGCACTGGAAAGAAGGCATCCTTAAGGTCAAGGACAATAAAGTGGGTGGTTGATGGGGGAATATGAGAAAGGAGACTATAAGGGTTGGGAACCACTGGGTGCATGGGAATAACTGCCTCATTAATTAGGCAGAGGTCCTGGGCCAAGCAATAGGCTCCTGAGGGTTTGTGTATCAGCAATATGGGGGTGTTGCAGGGAAAATCAGTAGGGATGAGGAGTCCCTGAGCAAATAACCAGTCTATGATGGGTTTAAGTCCCTCCCTGTGGGTTTTGGAGTTGGGAAATTGGGGACATGGGGGAAATTTAGTTTGAGGTTTTAGCTGGATATGGGATAGCTTGTGGTGGGAGCTATGACTGGCTTGTAGGTGTCCCAGACTTGAAGATCAACTAGGTCTGGGGGTAATGGCATGGTGGGTGCTATTGGGTTATTAGAGAGAGTAAAGATTAGAGGTAAAAGAAGATGGGTGGTAGTATTGTTAGGGTGTAATCGGAGGAGGGCTCCTAATAATTGGAGAACATCTCCGCCTAGGAGAGGAATCAGATAGGATGGAATGACCAGAAAAGAGTGTATGAAAGGGTGTCCCTCCAGGGAACAGGCCAGCTTAGCAGTTTGTTTTGGGAAGGAGGGTTTGTGATCAATTCCCATGACTGAAACCTGGGAAAGAAACAAAGGCCTGGAGTGGGCAGGAAAAACAGAGTAGGTAGCCCTCATGTCCACAAGCAAGATTATGGACTTACCTGATACCTGGAGCATTACCCTGGGCTCAGTGAGAGTGATGGGGATTCTCAAGTCTGGGCTTCTTCAGTCCTCTGTGAACCCCAATAGTTCAAGGGAAGGGGCTGCCTGGCTGGTCATACCTCCATGTGGAGGCACCAAGGAAGGGCCAGCCAAGGGGAAGTCACTCTTCCAATGTCCTGTCTGCTTACAGGTGGGTCCAAGCCTAGAGGGAGGCCATGGGCATTGGTGAGCCCAGTAACCTTTGCATCCACATTTGAAGGAAGTCCCCAGTGGAGGGGGATGCTGGTTCCCCCATGAAGCTTTTGCTGGAGCTGTAGGCCTCAGAGCCGCTGCCAAGGCTTGGGTTTGGAGTGTTACTTTTCTCTGCAATCAAGCCTGCCTGGCTAGTTCATTCAAATCCTCTTGGGCATTATAAACTTTAAAGGCCATTTTTACCAGGTCTTGGATAGGGGTCTGAGGCCCCTCCTCAGCTTGTCTGAGCTTCTTTATAATATCATGGGACAATTGAATAATGAAATGAGTTGCTAACACTGTAGTCCCAGAGGGAGACTCAGGATCCAGCTTAGTATATTTGGTAAGAGCCTCTGTAAGGTGGTTGAAAAATAAAGCTGGGTTCTCATCTGGATCCTAGGTGGTTTCTCTCAGTTTATCAAAGTTGATTACCTTATTGGAAACTGACTGCAAATTTTATCACCCAAGGAACAGAGGGCCGGGTGGGGTTGAGGCACCCCTTCAACCCTCCGGGGGCCCAAATGGACTCGGATAGCTCACACAAGGACTGGATGTCTCCACAGCCCCTGGGGCCTTGAACAGAATGGGCAGTAGTCTATGGCATGAGCATAACTTATAGATAGACTCCCAAGACAGAGGGAGGCTGGAAGGTCAGGGGAAATGGAGGAACTTATCCCACTCTTGTCAGTCAAGATGAAGGGAAAGGGGAAGGAAGAGCGGCTCATGAATTTCCTGGTTCATAAGAGAGGGTAGACCTCAACCCCTATGGGGGAGGTTTGAAAGTCCTCCCGGGTTTCAGCATCAAATATAAGGTCAGATAACGATGACCAAAGGGAGGCCAATTAAAACCACTGAGCAAGGCTTTATTGATATACTCTCCCTGGCAAGACTCCCCCATCCAACAGAGCAGGTCTGGGAGAATTGCACTGGTTTGAAAGTTTTATGGGTTTGGGATAGGAAAGGAAGGGCTTGGGACAGGAAAGGGAAGTTTTTGGGAGTCCTATGTCTTCCTGGGGTTGGTCAGGGGACTGGCTGATTGATGATGGTCATGAAGTCATGAATTGTCATCACTGCCTGCCTCGTGTTTGATTGATTGTTGTCTCACACATGCGGGCTGCCTGGTGTTTTGTTTTTCTTAGCCACCTTAAACTGACCTAACACTTGTGTAGTAAGAAAATGGCTTGAATATTGCCTACACAGGTTGCCCCTAGTGGCCCAGGGCAGGCTCGGGCAGTTGCTTCCACACTTCCTTCTCCAGCCACCCACTCTGGCCATCACACACCTTTCCTGATGAAGGGAGAAATACTGTGGTTAATTGAGTTCCACACCAGAGTTCCTGCTCACTGGCAGGAGAGCAAGAGAGGGCCCAAAACCGCCTTCAGGGACTGCTGCAGGAGCCCAGCCAAGGGCAGAGCCAAGACTGCTAGCTGCCAGCCACAGAGGAACTCAGACCCATGGTAAAGGCTGCCTACAGAGACCCCTGTGGGAGAGCTGGCCTAAGTGAGCCCTGGGACCACCCCCAGTTCTGTGCCAGAGTTCTGCTGACCAGCAGGAGTGCAAGAGAGGGCCCAAAACCACCTTCAGGGACCACCTAGGAAGCCCAGCCAAAGCCACTCCCACTGCCCTCTTGAGGTACTTCCATTACCACCACCACCAATTTTAGTGGCAGTAGTGTCCATCTGGGGACATCTGCTGGGGATTGGAAGTAAACTCCAAGGTGAGATACAGGTAATCCATAGTGTCACTACAAGATTATAGGATAGAAATCACAATACCTCAGATCAGCATTGCAAGAAAGGAAGATACATAATCAACAAGAAAAAACAGGGAAAGAAAGTGCCCCAAATGAAACTAGATGCTACAGTAATAGAATCCATTGACAGCATAGTTGATGAAATGTCAGAAAGAATTCAGAATGTACATAATTAAAATGTTCTGTGGGATTACAGGCTTGAGCCACTGCACCTGTCTAAGAATTACTTAAGCAAGCAAATACAGATAAAAATTGATCAATCCAATAAAGAAATAGGTGAGCAAATAAAGGCAACCATTGATCGCTCTAACAAAGAGAAAAGAGAGCAAATACAGGTAGCAAAAGATTACTTTAAGAAAGAGCTAGAGATTGTGAAAAAAAAAAAAAGAACCAGAAATTCTTGAAATAAAAACTCAATAGAAAGCATTATCAGCAGACTAGATCACCTGGAAGACAGAACCTTGAATAATGAAGACAAAATATACAATCTTGAAAATAAAGTTGACTATACAGTGAAGATGGTAAGAAATCATGAACAGAACATACAGGAATTATGGGACAGCATCAAAAGACCAAATCTAAGATTTATTGGGATAGAAGAAGGCACAAAATTTCAAACTAAAAGAATGCACAATCTCTTCAATGAAATAATATCAGAAAATTTCCCAAATGAAAAATGAATTGGAAAAATCAAATACAAGAGGCTTAAAGGACACCAAATGTACAAAACTACAACAGATCTACACCAAGGCACATTATAATGAAAATGCCGAGCATACGGAATAACGATAGAATTTTAAAGGCCACAAGAGAGAGGAATCAGATTACATATAAGGGGAGACCAATTCAGATCTCAGCAGATTTTTCAACCCAGATCCTAAAAGCCAGGAGATCATGGAACAACATATACCAAGCTCTGAATGAAAATGGATGCCAACCAGGAATCTTATATCCAGCAAAATTGAGCTTCAGATTTAATGATGAAATGAAAACCTTCAATGATAAACAAAGTTAAAAGAATTTACATCAAGAAAGCCTGCAATACACAGCATTCTTGGCAAAATATTTCATGAGGAGGAAATGACAACCAACAAGAAAATATACGAAGAGAGGAAGTATATTTAAAAGGGGGGGCAATCAAAGGAGAAACCAAGTCAAGATAAAAACCAAAAATAAACCAAAATGGCTGGGACTACAAATCATATTAAAATAATAACCCTGAATGTGAATGGCCTAAATGCATCAATTAAAAGACATAGACTGACAGACTGGATTTTTAAAAAAAGACCCAACAATATGCTGTCTTCAAGAGACTCATCTCACAAGAAGACATCCAGAGACTGAATGTGAAAGGGTGGGAAAAAATGTATTACTCACATGGACTGTGTAAACAAGTAGGACTTTCCATCCTCATATCAGATAAAGTGGACTTCAAACAAAAGCTGGTGAAAAGGGATAAAGAAGGACATTTCATACTTCTTAAGGGAATTATACATCAACAAGACATAACAATCATAAATATCTATGCCCCAAACAATGGGGCATCTATGTATATCAAACAAATCCTTCTCAACTACAAGAATCAAATACGCCACAACACAATAATACTTGGTGACTTTAACACAGCTCTCTCATCACTGGATAGATCTTCCAAACAAAAACTAAACAAAGAAACCACAGAACTCAATAAAACAATCAATAATTTAGACTTAACAGACATATATAGAGTGTTCCATCTATCAACAAGCGAATATACTTTTTTTCTCAGCAGCACATGGATCATTTTCCAAAATAGATCATATGTTATGTCATAAAGCAAGTCTTAGCAAATACAAAAAAATAGAGTTACTACCCTGCAACCTATCTGACCACAATGGAATAAAATTAGAAATCAATGACAGATTAAAAAATAGAAACTACTCCAACACCTAAAAACTAAATAATACACTATTGAATTATGCATGGATAACAGAAGACATCAAGGAAGAGATAAAAAATTTTTAGAGGTAAATGAAAACTCTGATACAACATATCAAAATCTCTGGGACACCATGAAGGCAGGGAGGAAAGTTCATTGCATAAGCTCATTTATTAAAAGAAGTAAAAGTCAACAAATAAATGACTTGACTCTACATCTCAAAGCCCTAGAAAAAGAAGAACAAACCAGCATCAAAAGAAGTAGAAGGGGCTGAGGTTGTGGCTCGGTGGTAGAGCACTTGTCTAGCATGTGTGAGGTACTGGGTTCGATCCTCAGCACCACATAAAAATAAGTAAATACAATAA
>PVHX01008139.1:32649-63966 GCA_004024805.1 Geosciurus inauris | reverse complement strand
TAAAATTAGGGCTGAAATCAATGAAATTGAAACCAAAGAAACAATTCAAACAATTGACAAAACAAAAAGCTGGTTCTTTGAAAAAATAAACAAAATTGACAAACCCTTAGCTACCCTAACGAAAAGGAGAGAGAAAACCCAAATTACTAAAATTCATGATGAAAAAGGAAATATCATGACAGACACTACTGAAATTCAGAGGATAATTAGAAACTATTTTGAAATTTATTCTCCAGCAAAATAGAAAGCCCTGAAGACGCCAACAAATTTCTAGAGGCATATGACCTACCCAAACTGAACTAAGAGGTCACACACAACTTAAACAGATCAATTTCAAGTAAGGAAATAGAAGATGCCATCAAGAGCCTGCCAACCAAGAAAAGCCCAGGACCAGATGGATTCTCAGCCGAGTTCTACAAGACCTTCAAAGAAGAATTAATACTCCTCAAACTATTTCATGAAATAGAAAAGGAGGGAACCCTTCCAAACTCATTCTATTAGGCAAGTATTACCCTGATTCCAAAACCAGACAGAGACACATCAAAGAAAGAAAATTTCAGACCAATATCCCTGATGAACATAGATGCAAAAATTCTCGAAAAACATTTGGCAAATCGCATACAAAAACATTTAAAAAATAGTGCACCATGACAAAGTGGGGTTCATTCCAGGGATGCAAGGTTGGTTCAACATATGGAAATCAATTAACATAATCCATCACATCAACAGACTTAAAGATAAGAGTTATATGATTTTATCAATCAGAAAAAGCATTTGACAAAATACAGCACTCTTTTATGTTCAAAACACTAGAAAAACTAGGGATAGTAGGAACATACCTCAACTTTGTAAAAGCTATCTATGCTAAACCCAAGGCCAACATCATCCTAAATGGACAAAAATTGGGAGCATTCTCTCTAAAAACGGGAACAAGACAGGGATGCCCTCTTTTACCCCTGCTATTAAACATAGTCCTTGAAACACTAGCCAGAGCAATTAGACAGATGAAAGAAATTAAAGGGATATGAAGGAAAAGAAGAACTCAAACTATCAGTATTTGCAGATGACATTATTCTATACTTAGAGGACCCAAAAAATTCTACCAGAAAACTTCTAGAATTAATAAATGAATTCAGCAAAGTAGCAGGACATAAAATCAACACCTATAAATCAATTGCATTTCTATACATTAGTGATAAACCCCCTGAAAGAGAAATTAGGAAAACTATCCCATTCACAATAGCCTCAAAAAAAAAAAAAAAACTTGGGAATCAATTTAACAAAAGAGGTGAAAGACCTCTACAATGCAAACTACAATACACTAAAGAAAAAAAATGAAGAAGACCTTAGAAGATAGAAAGATCTCCCATGCTCTTGAATAGGCAGAATCAATATTGTCAAAATGGCCATGCTACCCAAAGTGCTATATAGATTCAATGCAATTCCAATTAAAATCTCAACGTCATTCCTTATAGAAATAGAAAAGGCAATCATGAAATTCATTTGGAAGAATAAGAGACCCAGAATAGCCAAAGCAATCCTTAGCAAGAAGAGTGAAGCAGGAAGCATCACAATACCAGACCTTAAACTATAATACAAAGCTATAGTAACAAAAACGGCATGGTACTGGCACCAAAATAGACATGTAGACCAATGGTACAGGATAGAAGACACAAAGACAAACCCACTTAAATACAGTTATCTTATACTAGACAAAGGAGCCAAATGTGTACACTGGAGAAAAGATAGCCTCTTCAACAAATGGTGCTGGGAAAACTGGAAATCCATATGCAGCAAAATGAATAAAAAAAAAATAAACCCCTATCTCTCAAAAAGCACAAAACTCAACTCAAAGTGGATCAAGGACCTGGGAATTAGACCAGAGACTCTACACTTAATAGAAGAAAAAATAGGCCCAAATCTTCATCATGACGGATTAGGACCTTACTTCCTTAACAAGACTCCTATAGTGCAAGAAGTAAACTCAAGAATCAATAAATGGGATGGATTCAAACTAAAAAGCTTCTTCTCAGCTAAAGAAACAATAAATGAAGTGAAGAGACAGCCAACATTCTGGGAACAAATCTTTGCCACACCCACATCTGATAGAGCACTAATCTCCAGGATATATAAAGAACTCAAAAAACTTTACACCAAAAAAACAAACAACCCAATCAATAAATGGGCCAAGGAGCTGAACAGAAACTTCTCAGAAGAAGATACATATGAAAAAATGTTCAACATCTCTAGCAATTAGAGAAATGCAAATCAAAACTATTTTAAGATTTCATCTCATGCCAGTCAGAATGGCAATTATCAAGAATACAAACAACAATAAATGTTGGTGAGGTTGTGGGGGGAAAGACACACTCACACATTGCTGGTGGGACTGCAAATGGGTGCGACCAGTCTGGAAATCAGTATGGAGATTCCTTAGAAAACTTGGAATGGACCCACCATTTGACCCAGCTATCCCACTCCTTGGTCTATACCCCAAAGACTTAAAAACAGCACACTACAGTGACACAGTCACTTCAATGTTTATAGCAGCTCAACTCACAATAGCTAAACTGTGGAACCAACCTAGATGCCCTTTGATTAATGAGTGGATAAAGAAACTGTGGTATATATACACAATGGAATATTACTCAGTAATAAAAGAGAACAAAATTATGACATTTGCAGGTAAATGGATAGAGGTGGAGAATTGTGGGGGTGTGCCACAAGATGGCGCCGAGCAGTCAGCTCAGTGCTGACCACGCTGCCTGAAAAGCCACCTCCCCGCACTTTTATTAGCTGACTTCTGCCCCCGTACTGCTTTAGCCAAGTGACCCTATACTGTTTTCAGGTGGACAGCCCCTTCCGCATTATTAGCTTAGAAACCGGACACCACTGGACCCTCCTTCCTATATAAGCCTGTGAACCCCCTCAATAAATTGATACTTGCTTAGACGAGACCCCCTGGCACATGGCGATTTGTGCCAGGCGGCCTTCCTCTCTCAGTCTGACCCCATCGGAGACCCCCGGGCTGCCCCTCTCACTCGCTGGCCGAAGGGGAGTTCGCTACCTGGCTGGGAGTACCCTGACAGAGAATATCATGCTAAGCGAAGTAAGCCAATCCCAAAAAATTAAATGCCAAATGTTCTCTCTGATAAGTGGATGCTGATCCATAATGTGGGGGAGGACACTGGAAGAATGGAGGAACTTTGGTCACAGGAGTGAGGGGGGGATGGGGACAGTAAAGATGGTGGAATAATATGGACATCATAGACCTAGCTTTATGTATGACTGCTTGTATGTTGTGATTCTACATCACATACAACCAGAGAAATGATAAGTTGTGTTCCATCTGTGTACAATGAATCAAAATGCATTCTGCTATCATGTATACCTAAGTAGAATAAATAAATAAAATTTAAAAAAAAAGAAATACTGTGGTTAATCATCTCAATCAGAAAGGTGCTATAGTTAGCCATGGGATTCTTCTTCATCTCCTTGAGGATGTGTGCTGGACAATGATTCATAGTCTCTTCTGACAGGGAGCACCCAGAAACTCTACCATCTTTTTAGTCTCCATTTTAGGGCTCTGGAGCAAGACACAGGCTCTTCAGAGGAGACTAGTATTGATTACTGAGGACACACAAGGGAAGTCTTCTCATAAGTGTCACAAGAGTGCTGGCCACTCCCACTTGTAATCCTCTCACCCCAGGTCTTTACTCTGGGCCTCTTTCCTGGACCCACTCTGCTTAGGATCCTGGAGTGAGCCCTGCTTGGTGCCTTAGGACAGAGGGCAGGGACAGCCTTCTTTTAGAAATGTGGCCCCAGGTTTGGTAGAGCCCTGGGCATGCGTAGCTCACTAAGGGATGAGCTGGGTCCTGAGTTGAGCTGGCTCTGTAATCTCAGGCCAGGAAGGCAAAATTGGGAATCCTGGACTGGGTGGGCCTGCCAAAAGGGATGGTCTTGTCAGGTCCCCTGAGGTTCCTATCCCCCAGATGGGACTTGGAGAGAAGTGGTAGCAGGCAATGTCACCTCCATCAGGTCTTCATAGAAGAGGTAGAGCACAGGGTGGGGGCGGCTCAGCTCCTACCACTCTTACACCTACCGGTACCACAACCCACAAGATACTGGGAAAGGGGGCACCATTAGGGGTTGGTATGAGTTCTAGGTGGCCTTCCTCAGCTTTAGCCCTCTCCTTCCTCCAGATCGGGGCCCACCTTGTCCATCCATGAACTTCTCCAGGAAGCTGTCCCAGGTACCAGGTTCAGGTAGCCTGCTGGCCATTTTGTAGAAGTTGCAATAGGAGACAACCATGTCCTTTGCATTGCGGGCCACATAGATCACCTGCAGGGACACACGACACCCACTGCCAGCTACACCACCCCACGCACACACACCAGTGTGGCCTTCCATCCTGCCTGGCACCCATCACAGCACCCCTGGGGGGGAGTTCTCTGTCAGTTTGACAAAGGGAGACACTGAGGCCTTGAGGCTGACTTCCCTCAGATCTCAGGGATGGCTATGGTGGCCGGAATTTGAAAGCAGCTTTGATGTGAAACTCCTGGATGGTCTCTGAAGCCATACTTCATACAAATCTCACCCTTTGAATTCCATCACACACCCAGATGGAGAACAAGGCAGGCAGAGGTCTCTCTAGCCCCTTGTGAGCCTCTGAGCACCGGGGCTCCCCTGCCCTCAAGTCTGCACTGAAGAGTCTCACTCACCTCCTCATCTTGTGTCCTGCCACAGTGAGGGCAAGTGGCCTTCCCACTTGAGTGAAGACAGAGCTTGAAGAGACTTTCCCAGAAGAACAGGACCAAAGCTGGAATGGCCTAATGGCCACCACTGACATTCTGATCCAGCAGACTCTGGGGAAGCAGGGCCAGGGGCAAGTGTGTCTTAAATACCTGAGGCCAGGTGTTTCTTTCAATGATTCCAGACCTAAGGTACAGAAAGGGAAAGGTAAGGTGAGCTGGAGCCCAGCCCTCCTAATACCACCTGCTCCAGGAACCTACCAGCCACCTAATGGAACCCCTGGGCATTTGAACTCAAGGAAGTGCACCCATACATAGATGCCTGATGACACTTCTCTAGGTCACCACTCTGGTAGATCATATCTGTTAGCAAAAAAGACTGGGACAAATGAGAACTTCACAAATCAGCTCAGGTCTTTTATTCAGGAACAAGGGAAGCAGGGATGAAGTGATGCCATGGGACCCACTTTTCTGGTGGAAAATGAGCTCCCCCAGAAGGGAGGAGACTGGGCTTATATAGATTGTGGGTGATTTAGTGAGTGTGTCAGTCTGGGCACTTGGGAATATGAGTCCTTGAGCTAGGGGTCAGTGGCCAGTACCAAGGGGAGTTGTCTTGAAAGAGGCTAGTGTTTCCTAGAGATTCTCACTTCTAGATTAGATGAGACACTTTCTCCCTGCCTATGGCCAGCATCTGGGAAGGATTTATCTTGGGAGAGGAGAAAGTCATCATTGGGTGGCTTTTCTTTCTATTTTTCCCCTAGGCCTCATTATGTTTGAGGTTTTTTAACTTTTTATATCCAGTAATGTCCACTATCTCACCCATGAGGTAACTGTGAGGGAGGGGAAACAAGTAAGCAAGGTTGAGGGCCTGGCTCTGCTGACCTAGATGGTGGCTGCAGGTGGCCCTCCTCACTTAACAGACTTGTAGTAGGTGCTGATGAGATCATTAGGCCTGGCCTGGAAGTTCTGAAGTGACCGCCTTCACTGTGCAAAATACTTGATGAGTGGGACCCCTTCACATTGACCAGCAGAGGGCAGGAGGTGTCCTGGACCAGCTGCATGCTGCTGAGTCAGGGTTCAGGCCTGGTCTGCTTCTCTGAATACCATCACAAAACAGCATTAGCTGGATTGTTGCTTTGAGGATAAGGAAGCTTCAAGGTCCTATGATTTGCCCAAGCTCACTAAGCTAGTAAGTGGCAATTGGATTAGAAGGCAGGTCTAATTCTAGAGCAGTGGTTCACAGCTCAGGCTGTACCATCTGCTTACCTGCAGAGCTCTCCAGGACCCCGGTGCCCAGCCACAGCCCAGAGCCATATAAACAATATCTGAAGCTACAATCCAGAAACAGTTTTGGAAGCTTTCCAGGGAATCTCAGCAAGCACTTCAGCATATGAAAAATTGCTCCAGAGTCTGTCCTTTGTTTTCTTTTGTTTTGGAACGTTTGTGATGCTAAGGGTGGAATCCAGGTTTCCCTGCCTAGAAACCCTGGTAGAGCTTTGAGTTCTGTCCTAGAGCAGCCTGCCTAGCTTAATTGCTCATTGGCCATTTTGGTGCTCTTACTACTTTCTGCTCACGTCACAGCCTGTACTCAAGGGGCTCCTCTCTGTGCTGATTCCCTTTCAGAGCTCCCTGGGCCCTTTTTATCCAGAAACACACTAAGCCAGTCTGACCAGGGATCTCATTTGTCCACCCCAGCTCCATCTGGGCTCCAGGACTAACATGACCAATTGAGTAGGAACCTGCTTGGATGCCAGTTTTGCATGTGAATGAGCAAGATTCTGATGACTCAGTAGAAGAGAGGATGGGGACACAGGCCAGGCTAGATTTGTCCTTTTGAGATGGGGTGTCCTTGGGGAAAGAACAAGAAGGGGAGAGGCCCCAGACAAGGGGTCAAATAGGTGCCTGATCAAGCATTCGGAGCACCAGGACATTGGAATCAGGAGCTGGGCAACAAGGATGGTCTGGCCTAGCCCCCCAACTCTGGCATTCACCTGATCTCTCAGGATCCCAGTCTGTGGCCTCCTGGGCATGCAAAAGGTGCATGTAGGTGTGGAGTAGGGAATGCCGTGCTGTTCTCTGAGCAGAAGTTTAAGGTCCAAAGTGGGAGGGATGAGGAACCAGTGCTGGAAATGGCGCCCTCACAGAAGGATGGGTAGGGACTGAGGAATGGGAATGTCAATGTTTCTCTGCTTTGAAACAAACACAGACCTGTCTTCAAATCCAATATTTTAGGTTTAACATTGAAAATATGATGAGTGAAAGGAGGAGAAAGAGTCCAGGTTGGAATGTGTTTTCACTTGTCATCTGGATCCTGAAGTTCTCCTGACACACACGCCTTTGGGAGAGGGCTACAGACCTCATCAAGGGGGAGAACAGAGGGGAAAGTTGGGGTGTGGGTCAGCTCACCTTCCTGCTGGCTCTGGGCCAGTGCCTGGACTTCAAGGGCTCAGGGCAGAGCAGCCTCAGGCATTCCAGGAACTGCAGGTTCTGAAACAGGGCAAGTCCAGAGTGCTGGGTAGGCACAGTGTGAAGGGATTCAGGGCAGAGCAGAGCAAGGAAGGCTGTTTTGAGGCATCATGGGATAGCAAAGGACAAGGATGCCAGAGCCCACTAGCCCCAGAGGGAGCTCCTGCTTCATGGCTCCTGTGGGACCTCAAGGTCCTCAAGGACCTCCTGTGGCTCATGGCTGGTGGGGAACAGCCCCCCAGGTGCTTTTCTTTCCCCGGGCTGAGGAGGCTGGGGCAGGAAGAATAACAGGGCCTCATGGAAGGAGAGCTCTCCACCTCCTCTGCCTTTTTCTATTTGGACCACAATCAAATTCTAGCTGGGCACTGGAGGTGGGAGGCTGAGTCACAGGTGGGAGTCTCCTGAGCCTCCCAAGAATAGGATGTCCTCAGTGGCAAGCTGGACAAAGACAGGCAGAGGGGCCTCCAGGCAGAGGAGAGGCTGGCCACATCAATGGGCCATTGGCCCCCCTTCCCATTTCTGTTCTATTCACTGAGATTTCCCTGAAAATACCAGAATTTACCCTTGGTGCAAACTTTTGATTGTACTCAAATAAAAACTGTCCAGTCTGTGGTGGAGGTGGTGGGGTAAAGAAAAGTTGCAGGAAAGGGTTGGGGAGTCTGAGGATCAGGTGTCCAGCATGTCTGTCCAGTATTCCTGTGGAGATAAGAGGTTGGTCAAAGGCAGCCTAGGAGATGGGGGTGGATGAGCAAGCAGGGGTCAGAATCACCTCTCACCTCTTCTAGCTCCAAGCCAACTTCCTCCTCAGTGCCCAGCTGGCACAGCCAACTCACTCCCCAAAGCAGTGAGTCCTCACAGCTGCCAAAGGTGCTCTTGGTAGCAGATGATACCGAGTTAGGTTTCTCAAGCCCCCTGCAGACCTGGCCTTGGGTGCCAGGGACTCAGCTGCCCCAGCCTGAGCTGGACTACTGGGCATCCTCTCTCCAGGTCTAGGGCAGGTTGGAAAGAAGACAGCACTCACCTAGGACATTGGCCCTCTAGGGACAGAAGCTGTTCTGGCTCTTCCTGAAGGAACTCCTCTGCCAGGCAGATCACATAGGTCTTTAGGGGACAGGGTAAAACAGGACACTGTCTTCATCCTGTCAGTGGTAGCAGATAGGGAAAGTATTGCAGGAAATAAATCATCTATATTTACTGAGAGCTCAGTCGAAGCCAGGCCTCCATGTTAATTTATTCTACATTGACTGAACCTATTCTAAAGAGTAAACAAGAACTGCCCCCCTGGAGGTAAGTTGAAGAGTGGGGAGGCTGATGACAAGTACACAGTCTGAGACGACAGTGAGAAGTAAGGGCTAAAGGGGGCCAGGTGTGGTAGTGCATGACCACAATCCCAGTAACCTGGGAGGCCGAGGGAAGATGATTGTATGTTCTCGGCCAGCCTGGCTAATAGGGAGACTCTAAAATCAAATTCAAAAACAAAGGGCTGGGGCTATAGCTCAGTAGCACAGTGCTTGGGCACTGGGTTCTATCCTTGGCATCACATAAAAATAAACAAAATTTAAAAAGGCATATTGTTCCTATATAACTACAAAAAATGATTTTCTAATTTAAAAGCAAAAGGGGCTTGGGATGTACAGCAGTAGTAGAGGCCCATGGATTAAATCCCTAGTATGTCAAAAATAAATGAGTAACTATACAGAGACAGTAAAGACCTCTTGGAGGTAACATATGGTCAAGTCTGAGGGTCTATGCAAGAGATCCCACAAAATGGGAAAGAGAAATGGCCACACTGTGATGAGCCAAAGAATGGCAGAGTACCAATCATTCCCGAGTAGAGCTGGAGCAGGAAAGTCCAAGGTTATCAGTTTGTGTTGCCCCTCAACAAACAGCTTGACCCCAAGTCATTTGAACTCAACAGGGGTGGATTTCACCTGTGGTGGCCTGGCATATGGGCTCAATGGCACCAGTATTTGGGTCGGTTTCCTACTTGTGTGCAAGTGGTCCTGCTTGGCAGTTTGAGGCCCCACCCAGAGTGGCAATGATATGAAAGCCAGCATGTGTGGGGCAGTGGTGGGGGCAGAGATCCCTGCTGAAGCTGTGCCCAGCCACTGTGAGCAGGAGGCGCCAGCATTTGCATCAGCAGCCCAGGTGGAAGGCTAAGGCAGCCTCACCCAGCCAGCATGGCCTCACGGATGTCCGTGAACTGGAGGCAGGGAGAACAAGAGCATTGGGGAGGCCAAGGCAGGGACAATTCCTAGGCTCGCCAGTCCCTTCCTGTTTCTTGCCTGAGGGGCAAGCCTTGAATGATGAGTCCCCTTATCCTGGGGAGACGAGGGCGGGCCGTCTGAGAACCCAAACCACGACTTCCGCGCGTGAAGACGAAACCCCTAACAATCCTTTGCCTCAGGTCCCACCAACTGCCACCATCCTGCCAGCTTCAAGCCTTGTCACGAGGTTTCACCTGCTTGGTTCAGGTAGTTTCTCTGGCTCTTGCCAACCTCGGGCCGCCTCTGGTCTCCTCCACCTCCTCAAATCCTGACTGTTCCCTATAATCCCGCCTCCTCCCTGAATCTGGCTTCCCAGCACCCAGACCAGGACAGGGGGCTCTATTCTACTAGGGCCCTTTCTCGGGAAAACCAGTGTATCGTTAGACCCCTCGAGCGGAACTGACAGTGAACCACACTGAGATGTGGCCCTGATGCAGAGGGTTCAGGCAGTAGAGCAAATAGATGTCCAAGAAACGTCACCGCCTCGCTTCACCTGCCATGGGGCCCATGGGACATTTTGGGTCAGGGGTGAATGCTGGGGATGTGATTTCTGTGACCAAGGACTTAGGGGAGGGTTTGTGTAGCTAGAACTACAAGATGCTTTTTTGGAAAAAGCGCCCCGAGGCGCTGGCAAGGCACCCTGCGGCCCACAGCAAGCGTGAGTTAGCCCATCCTCTCCAGGCGGGAGCCAGAAGTTCAAACTCCGCGCTAGAACACCTGAGGCTGGACCGGCGTCCAGCGCCAACCAGTTAGCGTGCGCTGCGGTCATCACCGAGGCTCTGATTGGCTAGCTGATGGCAAGCACGAAACTTGACTGTTGGAATAGCCTTCTCGCCTAAGGGAGGAGGGGCTGCGCTTAGGACGCCCCAGTGAGGTCGGAAGTAGATGTCAGAGTGGAAGCTGCTTCACTAAGGACCGTGGCCTAGTCCTAGGGGGCCTTCTGTCTCTTGGGGTGGGGGAGGGTGCCTTCCTCGCTGGGTTGTTGCGATGAAACAGCGCAGTCTACCTCTGGGAGAAGCTGCATCGGAACTACACAGTGAGTGGAGTGGCCTGGACCCTCCCTAGGAAGGCAAAGTTCCCTTGGGGGCGGGTAGGACCTGATTCCCATCCTTCTGCCTGTAGGAGGTGGGGAATATAGTATTGAGCCCTCCTTGGGAGATAAGATCTGATTGTAGCCATTTCAACTACAGCCCATCCCTTTGCCTGCAACTTTTTAAAAATTAATCGTTTAGATCATAACCCCAAGCTCATCCTGTCAGGGACCCAGGGCAACAGTGTTAGGGAAAAATAGAGGTGGACTGTCTGCCCAGGTGCGCTTGCTAGCCACGTTTGGTAGCACGCCATTGTGGCAGAAATAAAGATTGCCTTTCCAACCCACTTCTGAGAACATGTTTGATGCTTGGGCCACCCCCATATTCTAATAGTGAAGACTAGGTTCTGGGGAAGTGCCACCCAGGATAATGAACCCCTAGGAGACTATACTATCACCGATCACCTTATCTCCACAGAGCTGTGGCTTCCTGTTTGCTGCCAATGGATTTCAAGCTGAATAAGTGTCCTTATTCAGAAGGACACTTTCTACTGTTTAATAGAAACATACATCAACAAGACATAACAATTGTAAACATATATGTCCCAAACCTTGGAGCATCTACGTACAACAATCCCTTCTCAATTTCAAGAATCAAATAGACCAAAACACAATAATACTGGGTGTCTTTAGCACACCTCTCTTTCTACTAGATAGATCTTTCAAACAAAACTAAACAAAGAAACTATAGAACTAAATAATACAATCAATAATTGAGACTTAACAGACATATATAGGATATTTAATCCATCAAGGAGCAAATACACTTTCTTCTCATCAGCACACAGTTACTTCTCTAAAATAGACCATTTCTTAGGCCACAAAGCAACACTTAGCAAATACAAAACAATAGAAATTTTTTTGATGCTTTCTATCAGATTACAATGGAATAAATTAGAAAACAATGAAAAAATAAAAAAAAACCCAGAAGCTACTCTAACACCTGGAGACTAAATAATATGCAATTGAATGATGAATGGATAGCAGAAGAAATAAGGGATGAAATAAAAAAATACTTAGAGATAAATGAGAACACTGATACAACATTTCAAAATGTCTGGAACTCTATGAAGGCAGTGCTAAGAGGAAAGCTCATTGCATTGAGTTTGTTCATTAAAAAAATAGTAAGTCAACAAATAAATGATCTGACATTACACCCAAAAGCCCTAGAAAAAGAACAAATCAACACCTAAAGTAGAAGATAGTAAATAATTAAAATCATAGCTGAAATCAATGAAATTTAAACAAAAGAAACAATTTCAAAACTTGACAAAACAAAAAGTTGGTTCTTTGAAAAAATAAATAAAATGGATAAACCCTTAGCCACGCTAATGAAGAGACAAAGAGAGAAAACTCAAATTGCCAAAATTTTTGATGAAAAAGGAAATATCACAATGGACACTATAGAAATACAGAAGATAATTAGAAATTATTTTGAAAAATTTATACTCCAAAAAAATAGAAAATCTCAAAGATGTCAACAAATTTCTAGAGACATATGACCTACTCAAACTGAATCAGGACAACATACACAAATTAAACAGATAAATTTCAAGCAATGAAATTGAAGATGTCATCAAAAGCCTACCAACCAAGAAAAGCCCAGGACCAGATGGGTTCTCAGCCAAGTTCTACAAAACCTTCAAAGAAGAATTAATACCAATATTCCTCAAGTTATTTCATTAAGTAGAAAAAGAGGAAAACCTTCCAAACTCATTCTATGAGGCTAGATTCACCCTGATACTCAAACCAGACAAAGATACATCAAGGAAAGAAAACTTCAAAACAATATCCCTGATAAAATAGATGCAAAAATTTTCAATAAAATTCTGGCAAAAAGGCATACAAAAACATTTTTAAAAGATAGTGACAATTGATCAAGTGGGGTTCATCCCACGGATGCAAGGTTGGTTCAACTTATGGAAATCAATAAGTGTAATACATCACAATAATAGACTCAAAACAAGAATCATATGATTATCTCAATAGATGCTGAAAAGTCATTTGACTAAATACAGTACCTCTTCATGTTCAAAACGCTAGAAAAACTAGGGATAGGAGGAACATACCTCAACATTGTAAAAGCTATCTATGCTAAGCCCAAGGCCAACATCATTCTAACGGAAGAAAAATTGAAAGCATTCCTTCTAAAAACTAAAACAAGACAAGGATACCCTCTTTCACTTCTATTCAACATAGTTCTGTCAATTCTGGCCAGAGCAATTAGACAGATGAAAGAAATTAAAGGGATATGAATAGGAAATAAGAACTCAATCTATCACTATTTGCCAATGACATGATTGTATATTTAGAAGATCAAAAAAATCCACCAGAAAACATCTAGAACCAATAAATGCATTCAGCAAAGTAACAGGATGAAAATCTACACCAATAAACCAAATGGATTCTTATACATCAGTGATGAAGCCATTGAAAGAGAAATTAGGAAAACTACCCCATTCACAGTAGACTCAAAAAATATATAAATACTTGAGAATCAATCTAACAAACAAGGTGAAATGAAAACTACAGAACACTAAAACTACAGAACAACAAAAACAGAAATTGAAGAAGACCTTAGAAGATGGAAAGATCTCTCATGCTCTTGGATAGGCAGAATTAATATTGTTAAAATGGCCAGACTACCAAAAATGTCATTCAGATTTAATGCAATTCCTATTAAAATCCCAATGGCATTCTTATTAGAAGTAGAAAAAGCTATTATGGAATTCATTTGGAGAAATAAGAGACCCAGAATTGCCAAAGTAATCCTTAGCAAGAAGAGTGGAGCAGGAGGCATCACAATACCAGACCTTAAAGTGTACTACAGTGCAATAGTAACAAAAATGGCATGATATTGGCACCAAAACAGACATATAAACCAGTGGTACAGAATAGAAGACACAGAGACAACCCCCCATAAATATAGTTATCTCATACTAGATAAAGGTGCCAAAAACATGTATTGGAGAAAAGATAACCTCTTCAAGAAATGGTGCTGGGAAAATGGAAAATCTGTATGTAGAAAAATGAAATTAAATCTCTATCTCTTACCCAGCACAAAACTCAACTTAAAGTGGATCAAAGGCTTAGACACTAGAACAGGGACCCTGTGCCTAATATAAGAAAACATAGGCCCAAATCTTTACCATGTCAGCTTAGGAAATTACTTCCTTAACAAGACTTCTAAAGCGCAAGAAGTAAAATCAAGAATCAATAAATGAGACAGATTCAAACTAAAAAGCTTCTCAGCCTCAGCAACGGGGAAGCACTTAGCAACTCAGTGAGACCCTGTCTCTACATAAAACACAAAATAGGGCTGGGGATGTGGTTCAGTGGTCAAGTGCCCCTGAGTTCAATCTCCAGTACCAAAAAGAAAAAGAAAAAAGAAACAAAAACAAAAAGCTTCTCAGCAAAGAAACAACCAATAACGTGAAGCGAGAGCCCACAGAATGGGAGAAAATCTTTACCACATGCACCTCAGAGCATTAATCTGCAGGATATATAAAGAACTCAAAAAGCCAAATAACCCAATCTATAAATGGGCTAAGGAACCAAACATTTTACAGAAGAAATACCATCAATAAACAAAATATGAAAAAATGTTTAACATTTCTAACAATTAGAGAAATGCAAATCAAAACTACTATAAGATTTTATCTCACTTGAATCAGAATGGCAATTATCAAAAATACAAGCAATAATAAATGTTAGCAAGGATGTTGGGGGAAAAGTACACCCACACATTGCTGGTGGGACTGCAAATTGGTGCAACCATTATGGAAAACAGTATGGAGATTCCTCAGAAAACTTGAAATGGAACCACCATTTGACCCAACTATCCTACTCTTTGGTTTATACCCAAAGGAATTAAAATCAGCATAGTACAGTAATGCAGCCACATCAATATTATAGCAGCTCAATTCACATTAGCCAAACTATGGAACTAACCTAGATGCCCTTCAATAGATGAATGGATAAAGATAATGTAGTATACATAAACAACAGAATATTACTCAGTATTAAAAAAGAATAAAATGATGCCATTGAAGGTAAATGGATGGAGCTGGAGAATATCATGTTAAGTGAAATAAGCCAATCCCACAAAACCAAAGACTGAATGTTTTGTCTGATATGCAGATGCTAATTCACAATAAGGGAGTGGGTGCTGAGGAAAGATAGAGGTACGTTGGGTTGGACAGAGGGAAGTAAAGGAAGGGGAGGGGGTATGAGAGTATGAATTATAATAGAATGTATCAGACACTATTACCTAATGTGCATATGTGATTACACAACCAGTGTGATTCTACATTGTGTACAACTTGAAGAGTGAGAAGTTGTACTTCATTAATGTATGATGTGTCAAAATGTGTTATACTGTCATGTATAACTAATTAGAACAAATACTTTTAAAATATCCAATTAGAACTTGTCATCATTGGCCAAGGTGACCTGACATTGCCATGATAATGGAGACTGAAGACTGAAGTCCCCCTAATGTCCATCAGAAGTCAAGATGTGGACATGGATAGGACTCTCTGGAAACTTCTCTGGATCCCAATAAAACTGGAGTGCAACCTCCTTGAGAAGACCCATTCTTTCCCTTGAGAGTGTCCTTTCACTTTCCTAAACCTTCAATGAACTCATTCCTGTTACTCTGAGTGACATGTCTGAAATCTTTCTGACTTGATTGCAAGAATCAAGATTTGAAGAGGGTGTCTTTGCAGTTTTGCAGTTTCTCAGAAGGCCTCAGCTCAGTATCATCGGAATGTGAGGAGAACATGGAGTTAGACTTAGAGCAGGAAAATAAGGCTGAACTGAGGCAAAAAATGGGGCAGATGGTACATCTATTTTAGTATTTAACTACCTAGGCCAGACTCACGTCAGGAGCTCAAGTGATCCTCCTCCATCAGCCTCCTGAGTAGCTGAGAACACAGGGGTTTACCTCTATCCCTGGCTCTCCCTGTATTTTATTTTCTTACTTTTTAGTATGAGGGATTGAACCCAGGGCACTTAACCACTGAGCCACATCCCCAGACTGTTTGATTTTCTGTTTTGAGAAAGGCCTCGCTGTTTTGCTGAGGCTGCTTTGAACTTCTGATCATCCTTTCTCACTTTCCCGAGTGGCTAGGAGGACAAGCCTGTGCCACCGCAGCTGCCTCTGATTGTATTAAAGGCTAGGTTCTCAGTCCCTGAATTATCCCCACCACTGCCCTCCCTTGTTTCCATCCTATAGAATGGGCTGGTGACGCTGGGAGTCTTGATGGTTACAGGTTTACCCTTCTGGTCCCAGCAATCATTTTCTGGTCTTTTTAGTTCCCCTGAACCAAGAGGAGAACTAGTGAGTCCACTCATGAGGACTCCAGAAGAGCCCATCACCCCCACAGTGCAGGAGAGATGCAGAGAGGGAGCGTCACTCCTTTAAGAGGCCCAGCATACAGCAACCCTGCACCCACCACTGTATTCACCAAATAGTGAGGGGAGCCCTCCCCTTTGTATAGAGGGGAAGTGACTTGCCTATAGTCACATAGGTTGCATAGAGTGTGAGACCAAGTGGGTAGACAGGGACATGTGTACATTCTAACCCAGCACTACCTATCCAGGTAGGTAATGAGGAAAGGGCAAGGAATGGGGCTTTTGGTTGTCTCTGCATGGTATGAACCAAGCCCTGCTGTGGCCCAGATACCCATCCCAAAGAGCCCTGTGTTGTCCCAGCTCAGGGGTCACTCCTAAGTTGGGCAGTAAAACCTACTCCCAAAACCCCTCTTCCCGGGGCTGGGATTGTGGCTTAGTGGTAGAGCGCTTGCCTCGCATGCGTGAGGCCCTGGGTTCGATCCTCAGCACCACATACAAAGCAATAAAATAAAGACATTGTGTCCATCAACTAAAAAAAAATATTTAAAAAACCCCTCTTCCCAGGGCCTATTCCTGCCAGGGTCTTCTCTCCCAGAGGCCAGGCCCAGGCCTGACCCCAAGAGGCAGGAGCACAAGGCAGTGGGACAATTAGGCCACGACTCAGGATGTGCCCTTGTGGGAGCCTGTCTCCTGCTTGTGCCTCAGTTTGCTCATCCATAACCCAGGCCAGGCTGTTCCTTCAATTCTAAGAATGCATTTACAAAAGTTCCCATTCTTATTTTTATCCTTTGGGTCTGCAGTCCCAGCATGCATTAGGCCTGTTTTTGGGCCCCAATACCTCCCTAAACAGCCAAAATACAGAGTTGTGGATCACTAAATCTTCTGAGATGTGTATCACTAGACGATTGTGAGAACATGATAGAGAACTTACACAAACCTAGTTGCTATAGGCCACTCTCCTGTTGCCATTATTATTATCATTATTATTATTATACTGGAGGTTTAACCCAGGTGTGCTTGACAACTATCTTGGTCCCTTTTTTATATTTTATTTTGAAACAGGTTCTCAGTAAGAACCTTAGGGTCTCACTAAGTTGCTGAGTCTAGCTTTGAACCTGTGATCCTCCTGCCTCAGCCTCCTGAATGCCTAGGATTACAGGACATGCCATTGTTCCCAATTCCATGATGCCTCTTGATGTAGACAAAAGATGCACTAAACATGAACTGTGGGTGGGGGCTGCTGCTGGTGTCACAGGGCATAGTGCTTTCCAGTATATTTTTTTATAAAGTAAAGAGACTACATTCCAATGATCAGATGTGAAGTATAGTGAATACCTAAATAGCAGCACAGTCCCTTACTATCATCAAGTGTGCTGTACTGTACATAATTGCATGTACTCTACTTTTATACCACCAGGCACACAGTGGGTTTATCTACAATAGCACTGCCATGCACACATAGTGTGTCACTAGGATGTTGAAATGGCTGTGGCATCACTGGGTGGGGAGAGGTTTCCAGCTCCCTCGTATGCATTTTATGTGGTCGTCCTTGGGTGAACTGACCTATGCAGCCCACAACTGTCCCCAAGGTTTCCCTAGTTCCTCCAAGACAGAGGTGATTCTGGCCCACACCTCCTGATTCTCACTTTTTCTGTGACCCAAAGCCTGTGTCTCCTTTCCTCCCACCACCCACTCTGCTTCTTGCTGTGGTGGAAACCTGGAGGGTTTGGCTGAGCCCCACCCTGTGTCCTGAAGAAAGGCACACAAGTGGCTACCACCCAGGTGATGTCCTCCAAGACCCACAGACACCACTGCCCTGGCTTCCTCACCTGTCTTGCCAAGGTGTGCAGACTGCTCAGCCCTCAGCATTGTCTCCTTGACAGTTTGGTTTTGTTTGAGGCTGGGGGGGGGCGGGGTGTGGACCATGCCTGAGAGGCCAGAGGTCCACATTGAATAATTGTTTTTCAACATTTGGGTGAATTACCACATGATGATTATAAAAGTTCATGGAAGGGTAAAGTTCCCTGCAGGTTTTGTTGACACAGCACACTCAGGCCAATGGTGCCAAGGTCAGGAGATGGAAGGTGACTACACTTCCAAACTACCCTTTGCCAACTTTCTAGTTCCTCCTCCTCAAGGGTGACCACTGTCCCCACACCTCATCACCCTAGCAGTTTAGCCTGTCAGGGTCCAATCTTGGACATCTAGTAGATGGGCAGGGAAGTTGTGGATCCTCAGTGATAACTGGGAGGTGGGGGCTCCCTGCTGAATTCCTCCAACAGCACAGGGCAGGGTGCTGGGGGACTCAGAGCAGGTGCCCCTCCCTAGGGCCACAGGACATGCCTCCTTCAAAAGGCACCCATGATTATGGGACGGTGCGATGACTCAGAGCCACCCCTGAAGGCCATGTTCAGAGGGGTGCTGGTGACCTTGCTGCCACAGTTGCCCATGGCACTCCCCCTGTGGAATGGGAAGCCTGGTGGCAAGTGAGGGTGGCAGCCTGCAGGGAGGGTCTGGTGTCCAGGTCCAGAATAAGGGTCATTCCTCACACAGGCCCTCAGGCCTCTATGGGGCCATTCTAGTCTACGTGGCCAAGCCTGGAGACAAGGTGGCTATGTGGGTCAAGGCTTGAATGGAAATGAGCCATGACCCTGGTGGAGGTGTTCAGTTACAGCCATGCCCCAACAAGCGGGTGGACGCCCCACCCAGGCTGTACCTTGCTCACCACGCCCTCTTTGACTGACATTTTCCAGCCTGTCTGCAGATTGGGAGAAGGGCTTCCCCAGAGGTTACCTGGACAGGTTGGTGAGGGACATACTGGGCTACTCAGGTCACTTTCTCACACCTCCATTACCTCCTCCTCCTCTTCCTGACTCCCTGGCTTGCAGTGGGCACCTGGCTACACCCAGTGTTCTCCTTCCATTCCCTCACAGGTATGAGGTCGATGACATTGATGAAGAAGGCAAAGAGTGAGTGTCCAGCTGGGAATGGGGTGGCCAGACTCCTGGCACGCAGTCCACTGAGCTATGGACTGATTTGGTATCTCCTCCAGAGACACACCCTGAGCCACCTGCACATCATCCCACTTCCCCAGTGGAAAACCAACCCTGAGATGGACACCAAGGCCTTATCCAGAAGGGGTAACTCTTGTTGGGTATCACCAGACCACCTAATTCTAACATGCCCTGACCCATACATCCCACAACAGGTAATGCAGCCTCCATGGAGATGACTTTCATGAGACCAGGACCCCAGATAGGGCATGGGATCATCTTCTGAGTCCTTCCTTTTTCTCCTCTCATGGCCTCAACTCCAAGGACTTGCATCTACCTTGTGAATCCCTCCTGCCCAGCCTTGGAGCCTGAGCCTGCCCCCAATGAGCAGGCTGCCCTGCCCTCCTGTCCTTCCTCGCTTTGGCAGTCAGAGTAGCCCGAGCTGGGTGCGTGTGCCCATACCTCCTGACTCTGCTTTCACCCCTATTGCTCACGCTGACCCATGAACCTGGGTCACACGTAACCTCATGCAGGCTGAACGTTCTTCCTGCCATACCTCCAGGACACCTGCTTACTACCCTCTGGGTTGTCTTTGATCTTAACACGGGGTTCCTAAATGGCACCAGGTCCCTTGCCATTGTAGCATGACCCTTTGGGGGACAGTCTTACCTGTCCTCTCCCTACTCTTTGTCTTCTGCCCTAGGCCACCTTCACTGAGACCAGCTCTGGAGCAGCAGGGAGTAGGAAGGGAATCTAGACTTGACTTCCGAGTGGAAGGTGAGGCCTGGAATGGCAGGGAGCTCTTGGGGTTCCTGCTAGTCCAGAGCTCCAGGCTCTGACCAGCACCTCCCGTCTGCATCCTTCAGGCCCTGGATGAAAAATCCCTCCTGTTTGAAGACACGTCCTATGCAGATGGCTGCTCCTCTCCCCTCAGTGTGGCCCAGAGGTACCTGGTGGCTTGCAAAGAACCCCCAAAAGTGAAGCTGGCTGGCAGACTAGAGGAAGTAGGCAACAGAGGATCTTACAGGATCAAATATTCTTCCTATTCTCTCATGTCTCCTTGGCCCCTCTTCTGTAGATCCTCTTTCCCCACCCAGGCAGGGCAAATGACCACAGCAGGCTCCAAGGAGCAGAGGACCCTACTTGGTCCCAATGGGACTTATTTAGTGTCTGGTATCTTCTTGGCTTCCAACAGAGCCTCTTGTTGGACACATCATATTTTATTCCTGAGGGTCAGGAATTGTGCCCAGCTCCCCCTGCAGTGGCTCCCCAAGACTCCATTCAGAGCTGCCAATGGAAGTTGAGCTTTCACCTGCCATCTTCTCAGCATAGTGAGCATCATAGTGCTCACTCTGGCCCACACCAAAGGCAGAATTTCAGTCCCCCATAATGCCTGGGGAGTGACAAAAGGAACTGAGTCCTGCCCACACAGGTGGCCCCACGTGGCCCAGAGCAGGCTCTCACAGTGGCTTCCACCTTCCCTTCTCTAGGAGCCCACCCTGGCCAGCACACACCTTTCCTCATGAAGGGATAAAAACTGTGGTCCATTATCTCAGTTGGAAAGGTGCTATGGTTAGCCATGGGATTCTTCTTCATCTCCTTGAAGAATGTGTGCTAGATAATGTGATCCACAGTCTCCTCTGAAACAGAATGCCCCAGAAATACCATGATCTTTCTAATCTCCTTTGTAGGGCTCTGGAGCAAGAGATAAGCTCTTCAAAGGAGGCTTAGATTTAGTACTGAGAACACACAATGGAAGTCCCCTCTCTGGTGTCACAAAGGAGCTGACCACTTCCATTTGGAGAACCCTAAGCCCCAGCTACTTCACTCTGGGCCAATTTCCCTGGACCCATTCTTTTTAGGGTCCAGGACTGAGCCCTGCTTTGTGCCTTAGGAGAGATAGCAGGGGGAGTCTTCTTTAAGGAATATGGACCCAGGTTTGGCAGAGCCTGGGCATGTGTAGCTGACCCAGGTGCCAAGAGATGAGGGCTGCGCTAGGTCCTGAGCTGAGCTGGTTCTGAGTTCTCGGGCCAGAAGGCAGTGTGGGAAATCCTGGACTGGATGGGCCTCTCAAAGAGGAGGGCCTTGTCAGGTTCCCTGAGGTTCCTGTCCCCCAGGTGGGACATGGATAGAAATATTAGCAGATGGTCTCACTTTCTTCACATCTTCATAGAAGACATCAAGCAGAGGGTTGGTGCAGCTCAGCTCCCATCACTCCTGCACGTGCTGGTACCACCAACCATGGGACACTGGAGAAGGGGGCATGGTTCAGTTGGTATGAGTTTTAGGTGGCCTTCCTCAGCTCCAGCCCTCTCCTGCCTCCAGATTGGGGCCCACCTTGTCCATCCATGAACTTCTCCAGGAAGCTGTCCCAGGTGCCAGGGTCAGGGTGCACCTTGGTCATTTTGTAGAAGTTGCCATAGGGGACACCATGTCCTTTGCATTGTGGCAACATAGATCACCTGCAGGGACACATGACACCCACTGCCAGCTACACCACCACACACACACCCAAGTACTGCCTCCCATCCTGCCTGCCTAGCACCCATAAAGCACCCCTGTGGCGGAGTTCTCTCTCAGCTTGACAAAGGGAGACACTGAGGCCTTGAGGCTGACTTGCTTGAGATCTCAGGGATGGCTATGACAGCCAAGATTTGAATGAAACTGTAGAGAGCCATTCATGGGCTGTGTGGGGACCACCATGCAAGAGTCCCACACAGCACCAGAGATAGGCTGACCCACTGTAGCCACGCAGCCCCTCTGAGATGGGTGTGACTTGCCAAGATGCCAATCAACCTGCTGACTGCAAGACACCAAGAAACAAGATTCCACCCTTGAAATCTTACCCCTGCTTTTGGTGTACCACAAAAAATAAACTACGGGAACCATTTTCTAACTAGCTTCTGCTCCCATGTGGACTGGACCTATCAGGGGCTCCAACTTTTTGTTTTTGAAACTATAATTCTGTCTTTGTCTTTTGTTCTTTACTCATTATTCTAGACTTTGTTTTCTAACATCCTCCTTGGCAGGAAGAAGAACCTCTTGAGGAGACACTCGACATCTCCTTGAATGCAGCTTTGATGTGAAACTCTTAGCTGGTCCCTGGATGTGTACTTTATACAAATCTGACTCCTTGAATTACACCACACACACAGATTAAGAATAAGGCAAAGCCAAGCGCAGTGGCACATGCCTGTACTCCCAGAACTTTGTGGGGCTGAGACAGGAGAATCGCAAGTTCAAAGGCCAGCCTCAGAAACAGCGAGGTGCTAAGCAACTCAGTGAGACCCTGTCTCTACATAAAACACAAAATAGGCTGGGGATGTGGCTCAGTGGTTGAGTACCCCTGAATTCAATCCCTTTTCTTTTTCAAAAAGAAAAAGAAAAAGAATAAGGCAGGTAGAGGTCTCTCTAGCTCCTCTGAATGCCTCTGAGCACCAGAGCTCCCCTGTCTTCAGGTCTGCAGTGAAGAGTGTCACTCTCCTCCTTGTCTTGGCTCTGCCACAGTGAGGTCAGGTGGCCTTCCCACTTGTGTAGAAACAAAGCTTGAAGAGACTTTCCCATCAGAAAAAGACCAAAGCTGGAATGGCCTAGTGCCCTTGCTTGCCACTCACCCTGACCTTCTGATCCAGTAGACTCTGGGGAAGCAGGGCCAGGGGCAGGTGAGTCTTGAGCAGCCAAGGAGCAGGTGTATCTTTCAAAGTTTCAAGGCCTAATCTGCAGGCAGGGAAGGTGTGGTGAGCTGCACTTCTTGCAGATATTTTGTCCCTGGATCCTGCCACACACCTGAAGGAACCCCTGGACATTTGAACTCAAGGAAGGAAATGTGCATATAAATTGGTGCCTGGTGACACTTCTCTAGGTTACCACCCTGGTAGATCATCTCCAGTATCTCACTCAACCAAGTGGTTCCTGGAAAGGGAGAGAATCAGAGGTGAGCAGGGTGGAGGGCCTGGCCCTGCTGACCAAGGTTGGGACTGCAGCCTCAGTAGGGGAGCAGGGTAGCCCCCCTCACTTACCAGACTTGGGGTAGGTGCTGATGAGCAGGTCATCAGGCCAGACCTGGAAGTGGCCCCTTCACCTCTGCAAAGTACTTGATGAGTGGGACCTCCTTCACATTGACCAATGGAAGGTGGGAGATGTCCTGAACCAGCACCATGTTGCTGTGTCTGGGGCCAGCACCTGGTCTGCTTCTCAGAATACCATCACAAAACAGAATTTATTGGATTTTTACTTTGAGATAAGGGCACTGAGGCTTCCAGGGGTCCTGTAATTTGCCCAGGCTCACTAAGCTACTAAGTGGGGAGCTGGGATTGAAAGACAGGTCTAACTCCAGTGCAGTGGTTAACAGCCTGCACCTTCTGATCACTTGAAGAACTTCCCCTGATTCTGGTGCTCCCCATGATAATAGCCCAGAGCATTGTTAGCAATATCAGGGTTTGGAGTCCAGATTTGGAAGGTTTCCTCGAGAGCCTAGTCATTACATCAGCACTTGAAAAATTCCTGCAGGCTCTGCCTGTTCCTTTTTGTTTGTTTTTCTTTTGTATTTTCTGTGGTGTTGAGGGTGGAACCCAGGGTCTCTTGCATGCTAGTCAAGTCTTCTATGACTGAGCTAGGCACTAGCTGACCCGCCCATCGTAACTCTTAGCATCTAGCTCATTGCTCTCACTACCCCTGCTGAGATCACAGCTGACATCCAATGGGCTCCTCCCTGTGATGTTCTCCTTCTTGAGCTTCCTGGGCCCTTCACATCCAGAAACACAACATGCTAGCCAGGCCTGGGATCCTAAACAGCTGAACTTGGTTGGTGGGCCCATCTTGCATGTGAGTGAGCAAAGCTCTGATCACTCAGCAGAAGAGAGGAAGGGACTTGGGCCAGGCTAGAGTTGTCTATTGAGATGGTGGTCCATGGGAAAAGAACAGGGAGGTAGAAGCCCCAGTCAAGGGGTCAAGTAGGTGCCTTAACAAGCTAAAGGAGCACCTAGAAGATGCTGGAGCAAGAAGCTGGGCGGAGCAGGATGTCTTGTCGAGCCACCGCTAGTCTGGCACTTACCTGACTTATAAGGATCAAGGTTCATGACCTCCTAGGCATGCAAGGGATTAGTGGAGTTATGATTGGATCCTGCAGAGCTGTTCTTTGTACGTCCACTGTGGGAGGGGTGAGGAGCCAGTCCTGGGAATGGCTATCCTCTGGCATAAAAGGTAGGGTTTGGGAATGGGGACATCAGGGTTACTGTCCTCATCATTCAGCTGGACCCAGGCACATACCTGTCTTAAAATCCAATGGTGGTTTTAACCTATAGAAAACAACAGAACAAAAATGAAGGGAAAGAGCCCAAGGGTTGGATGGTCTCTCAGCTGTCTTCTGGCTACTGTATGGCTCTGCAAATTTCTTCCCTGCAAGGAAGGTTATCAGATGGCTTTACTAACAGATCACATCAATGGAGAGGAGAGGAAAATGAGTGCAGGAATGCTCACCTATCTGCTGGCTCCAGGTGGTCTCAAGACACAAAAGGCTCAGGCCAGAGCAGCCTCAAGCATTCTGGGGACTGCAGGCTCTGACAACAGGGCAAGTTCAAAGTGCTGAGAGGGCAGGGTGAAGGACTAAGGATGGGGCAGAGCTAGAAGTCCTTTCTCACCTTTTTTTTTTTTTCTAGGAAGCCTGTTTTTGAAGAAACAGGATAGGAAAAAATAAGAATATTGAAGCCTAATACTTCTGGGAAGGAACCCCTGCTACATGGCTCCTGAGTGACCTCAGGGTCTACTGAATGGCTTCGCACATGCTTCCTCCCTGGGATTTCAGGAGCCTCCAGAGACAGATATGAAGAGACACAAGAGCCACGGGGCTCTGTGTAATGAAGACTCACACCTCCTCCTCAGCCTTTCTCTTACTGTTTGCATTAAAATCCAATCTTGTGGGCACTGGAGGTCAGGAGGCTCTGAATCACAGGTGGGAGTCTCTTTAGCCTTCTCAAAATAGTGTGTCCTCAGAGACAAGCTGGGGAAAAACTTTCAGAAGGGCCTGTAGGCAGGTCAGATGCTGGACAGATGGTTGGGCCAGTGGCCCCTCTTTACACCTCTGTTCCCCTCACCCAAGTGTCCCAGCAAACAACAAAGGTACCATTGCTCAAAACTGATTTTTTCCCTGTAACTGGGATTGAACCAGTGGCTCCAACAACTGAGCCTCATCCCCAGTCCTTTAAAAAACTTTTTTCTAATTAGACACAGTCTCACCAAGTAGCTTATGGCTTCAATACATTGCTGAGGCTGACTTTGAACTTTTCATCCTCCTGCCTCAGCCTCCTGAGCTGCTGGGATTATAGCATGCACCACCAGGCCTGTCTCAGTACTCTTTATTGTACTCAAATTAAAGCTGGTAGAGGGAAGAGGGGACATAAAAGCAGGGGCAGGGTTGGGGGGGCAGAGTACCAGGTGTTCTGTGTTCCTATGGAAACAAGAGGTTGGTCAAATGCAGCTAGAGGATGGAGGCTGCTAGGGAGGCTGCTATGGAAGTTGCTTAGGCTGCCCTCTAACTTATCAGAATGACCTTTCACCTCTTCTCTTTCCCAGCCATCCTCTTCCTCCTCAGTGCCCATCTTACACAGCCAGATCAGGTCTCCCCAAAGCACTCACTTCTCACAATAACCATGGGTGCAGTTGGTAGGAGATGGTACAGAGTTAGCTTTGTCAAGCCCCCTGCAGTCCTGGCCCTGGGTGCCAGGGACTCGGCTGCCCCAGCCTAGACTGGACCACTAAGCACCCTCTCCCCAGAGCTAGGCCAGGCACTCACCTAGAACATTGGCCCTTAGGGACAGAAACTGCTCTGGCTCTTCCTGAAGGAACTCCTCTGCCATGCAGATCACATGGGCCCTGGAGGAAAACCAGGGAGAAGGAAAGACAGGGGACACTGCTCATCCCATCAGAGGTGGCAGGCAGAGAAAGGAAGTCAGGGAGCAACTCACATTTACTGAGAAGTAGAAGCCAGACCTCCCTCTGTTAATTTGTTAAGTATTGATTGACCATATTTTCTATGCTATCCTCTGGGGTTTTTTGTTTTTTTGTTTGTTTGTTTGTTTCTTTGATACTGGGTATTGAATACAGTAGTCACTTGACTACTGAGCTACATCCTCTGCCTGTATCATTTTTTTATTTTTATTATTTATTATTATTTATTTATGTATTCATTTTTGGTACCATGGATTGAAATCAGGGGCACTAAACCACTGAACCAAATCCCCAGAACTTTTTTATATTTAATTTAGAGATAGTTCTCACTGAGTTGCTTAGGGCCTTGAAACTAAATGACTGAGGCTAGCTTTAAACTAGTGATCCTTCTACCTCAGCTTCTTGAGCCACTGGGATTACAGGCATGTTCCAACTCACCAGGCTTATTTTTTATTTTGATATAGAGTTTTGCGAAGTTGCTTAGGCTGGCCTCTAACTTGACATCCTCCTGCTTCAGTCTCCCCAGTTGCTTGGATTACAGGCGAGTGCCACCGCACCTAAAATGAGCTGCCTTCCTGGATTCTACTGTGAACAATGGGGAAGTCAATCACAAGATAAAATATCTATATATTATTTATAAATACACATAAATTTATATGTATACTTAAATTTATAATTTAAATTATAATTTGTTATAATTTATAAATATATACATATATAATAAATATGAATATCATATAACATTATATATTATGCATTCTATATAATTACATTTCATATTGTATTATAACATAATATATATAATATGTATTATATATTGTATATAGCAATATATAATATATAACAATTTAATGTAAAACATAATATGTATTTTAATATATATAAATAAGTCAGAGTTCTCTAGAGGAACAGAATCAACAGGAAATATAATTATAAAAAGGGGATTTAGTAGGTTGGCTTATGTGACCAGAAGCTGGATAATCCAAAATGGCCATCTGCAGGCTAGACAGCTGGAAGAACTGGTAGCTGCGTAGTCCAAGAGGCAGAAGCCCCAGAACAGGAGGAAAAAATGGTGATATCCTATTCTGAGATGGAAAGCTTCTGGAAACTCCCTGAAGAATCTCTGGCAGTCTGCTTTGGAAGAGTCAAGAAGCAAGAGTCCGATATCCTTGGATAATTGAAGTAGCAATCAAGAACCCATTCAAGAAGAATCAAACTTGCACCTGCTGCTGTTTCTTTGTACTTCTAACTTTTATTCCATCCAAGCCATCATTCTATTGGACAGTGCTACCCATGCTTACGGAGGGTATCCATTTGAGATGGCTATTCCACATGCCAATCATTCCTAGACATACCCTCATCAACACCCAGAAGCCTCTTAATCATTGCCATCTATTATTCCAATCAAGTTGACAATTCAAATTAACCATTACAGGTCCACCCCTTGTCAACTTGATATCCAATTGTGACTCTTTACATCATACTTTATCTCCAAATAAACACAATAAGAAGGTCATAATTCCTCCTAACATAAATATCCTTTCTACATTTGAAAATGCACTTGTTCTTTCCCCAGAATAGAAGAAAAAAAAACATTACTGATGTTAAGTCAATCAATATTGTATTATGTGATGAATAACAGAAGAGTAACAATCATTTCCTCTTAATGAATGTGTAAGTTTGCTCAAACATATTCTTGATGGAATAAGGAAGAAATACAACCCTTGTTTCTATAACTGATCCCATGGCCACAGTTGGTGTTTATGACTACCTTCTTCTACTACCCATTCTCTATTCCCACTACCTTCATCAAACACCTCAGCAAGTCTCGGCTTTTGACCTTGAGGTGTGACCCACACCTTCTTTCCTGATGCATCTGAGACATTTGTTGTCTTGCCTGGATTGGGTTATTGTAGTTTCCCATTCCCTAAGGGATGGACCTCCTACACTCCAGGAATATGCTTCCTTACCTCCATTGTGGAGTAACAGTCCAATTTCCACTTGGTAATCTGGATCAATCACCCCCACAAGCATTGTAACTCCATTCAGAGCCTGTTGACTGAGAGATGTGAGGAGCCCAAAGTGGTCAAGGGGAAGTCTTAACTTCCAGTTTAATGGAATCATTATTGTATCTCCAGGCAGAAGTATTCCTGCTTCTGGAACTAACACTTCTAGGCCTGCAGAGTATAAGATTGCAGGGACAGGAAGCAAAAACTTTCCTAATGGATTACTAGAGGTAGTGGTTAGTGGTACCATTTCTGTATCCACCTATTTATTCCTAGACCCCTGAATTCTAGCAATAAGAGACTACCATATAGTAGATGCTGATTCAGAGTATATACAGCCTTCTGAAGAACCTTGCCCCAGCCCTGTAACATATAGCCACCTAGATGGTGCTGAAACTGCATCTTCAAGAGTCCATTCCATTGTTGTATGAAACCTTCTGCTTCAGGATTGTGGGGAACATGTTAAGACCAGTGAATCTCATGAACATGAGCACATTGTCTCACTTCTTTGGCTATGAAGTGAGTTCCTTTGTCTGAAGGAATGCTGTGCGGAATACCATGATGATGGATAAGGAATTCTGTAAGTCCATGGATGGTTGTTTTTACTGTTTCCATATGCAAAGCAGGATTAGTTCCCTCCAGGAACGATGGAGAAGTTAATGCCACAGAGGGTAGGGGTAGGGATGCCTCAGTCTTAGCTAAGAGTGGGAACTCAACAACTTCTGGAAAAATAAACTCATCAGATTATGAGTTCAATATCCGCACCCCATTCAGTCTCCTCTTATACATCACCATCCAAACTTGCAGGATCCCATACTTTTCCAAGCAGTGTCCTCACTTTAACCACAGACACCTTCCAAGGCTGAGAATTAAACTTTCATCTTAATTCAGCCAGTTACAGGATGAGGGTTTGTGATTGGTTTTTAGCAACCTCACCTCTATGACTACAAGAGAGAAGATTCTCCTTCAGACCACACTTAGCAGCTTTCAGATCAGTTATGTGCATCTGCAACTGAGAATCTGAATTTCTGAGTTCATCATTCTCCTTTGTTACTTTGTCCAGTGATTCCAGAAGCAACCAACTAATATTATATTTCTTAGTTTTCCAGAATTGTTCAAAGGTATCATGTATGGAGTCATTAAACACCTTGATCTTTATAGGTGGTGAGTTAGGAGCATCAAATGCATTTACTTTATGAATCCCTTCAAACAATTCACACCATGAATTATCAGTACTGTCCATACTACCAGTAGGAGAGACTTTAGTAACTTTAGGTCTAACCAACTTAGACAGCCAACTCCAAAACCCACAAAACCAACTAAGAAAATTCATCCTTACAATTCTGTTTCTCCTTCTGTTTCACCAGAGCCACTCCTGGTGCCAATTTCTATATCAATCAAGGGTCTGTAGAAGAATAGAATTTACATGATGTATGATTATTTAAAAAAAGAGGGATGTATTAGGTTGGCTTACAGGACCAGAAGCTGGATAGTACACAATGGACATCTGCAGCCTGGACAGCTGCAGATCCAGTATCTGCACAGTCCAAGAGTCTGGAGCCCCAGAACAAGAGGGATCAACAGTGCTACCCTAAGACCAAGACTGAAAGCATCTAGAAACTCCCTGGAGAATCACTGGCAGAGTCCATTTGGAAGAGTGAAAAAGCAATATTACAATATCCTCAGATGATTAAACCAACAATCAAGAACCATTTCAAGAAGAATCAAGTTTGCATTTGCTGCTGCTCAACTGTTCTTCCAACTTTTATTCCATCCAAGACACCATTCTATTGGATGGTGCTGCCCATGCTTAGGGAAATTCTCCACTTCAGTTGGCTATCCCACATGCCAATCATTCCTAGACATACCCACAGGTTACTGACACATCCAGTAACCTCTTAATCAGCAGCATCTCTTAAATCAAGTTGACAATTCAAATTGACCATTACAATATAATACATTTTATATATATAAGCACTTATATCTTATATAATATTATATATCATATATTACATTATAATTATAAATATTATATATACAATATAAAACAAAAATACGGGGCTGGGGTTATGGCTCAGCGGTTGAGCGCTTGCCTCACATACATGAGGCACTGGGTTCGATCCTCAGCACCACATAAAAATAAATAAAGATATTGTGTTCATCTACAACTAAAACAAAATATAAAAAAAAATACATTAAGGGCAATAGTGGGCCAATCACTGAGTTGTGAACCTGTATGCACACAGATGAGAAGTGAGCTCAGGATGACCACATGTTCTTGGTCAGCCTGGCTAATTGGGCAGGACTCTGTATCAAAATTATAATAAAAAATGATTGAGGGGCTGGGGTTATGGCGCAGTGGTAGCGTGCTCGCCTAGCACGCGGGAGGCACTGGGTTCGATCCTCAGCACCACATAAAAATAAAATAAAGATATTCTGTCCACCTATAACTAAAAAATAAATATTTAAAAAAAATGATTGAGGATGTAGCTCAGTGATAAAGTGCCCCACATTCTATCTCCAATATCACAATAAACACATAATTTGGGGGAAACAGGCCATCCACAAGGAAGAGCTATAATTTTAAATGGAGCCAGGGAAGACCTCTCCAAGAAGGTGGAACATGGCCAACTCTGAAGGTCTAGGAAAGAGCCACACAAGAGAAAGGGCAAAGGAACTGTTAATAGTGGTGGGTCTGAGGTCTCCCTGAGCACTATCCTTCCCAGGTTAGAAGTGGGAGCAGAGCAGCTCAAGGATGTGAGCTTCCTGGTCTCTGAACAACCATCTTGAACACAGGTCATCAGAACACTACACCCCATCCTAATTGGGGCAGATCTTATCTGCATCAGGTATCACAAGCAGAGCAGACTCTTTGCCTGACTTAGTTGCTTTTTCCAAAGAGTCTCACCTAGCAATTCTGGATGCTAGGCTGTGGCAGAAGTGATATACAGAGATCCCTGCCCACCCTTACGTAGTTCCAGGCACAGAGGTGACCCCAAGAGGGACAAAAGGTTTGAGGCATGCGAGTGCTGCCAGGTCCACTCAAACTGTAAATAGGAAGAACACGAACATTGGGGTGGCTGAGGCATGGAACAATTCCTAGCCCACAAGTCAGGCCTTGGATCCATTGACATTTTTACCTAAAGGGCAGCCACTGCAAACCCTAAGGTTTGCATGAGGAAGACCACATCCCCAAGGAGAATAGATCAAAGCCTGTGAGTCTCCACCCCACTCCTGCCCAATAAGATGTGGGATTCCTAACCATCCTTGGCCTCCAGGCCCATCTAGAGCCTCCTAACCATCCTTGGCCTCCAGGCCCATCTAGAGCCTCCTAACCATCCTTGGCCTCCAGGCCCATCTAGAGCCTCCTAACCATCCTTGGCCTCCAGGCCCATCTAGAGCCTCCTAACCATCCTTGGCCTCCAGGCCCATCTAGAGCCTCCT